>VRYO01002772.1:81123140-81136939 GCA_009812075.1 Sialia sialis
TGAAATTACTGTAGATACTTTCTGATGCAAATACTATGCTATGGTATTTTTGTGTCAAGCAGTGACACCTTCTACAGAACAGAATTTTAAAAAAAAATTATTAGTATGCCCAGTTAAAATTTGTATGCAATGTATTTATGCAGAAATATTTAACATTTGTTCAGGGCTTTGGTTCACACAAACAAACAACCCACTACTGAAAATTTGAAGTTGTGAATATTGCTTAAAGGTGAAAAAACATTTCATCTTTGGTATTGTATAAAGAAAAAGCAGCCAAAAATCCCAGTTCTAACAGACTTTCTTAGTCTACTATTCACCCTTGGAGTGCAGCAGTCTTATACCCAAAGGGTGTGTAAAACATGTTGAAATAGATTCAGCTTAAAAAACAGCAATTAAGTTTATAACTGCCGTACATTGTCTTGGCTTTTTAGTGGAAGTAACTGAAAATCAGAAAAAAGAACAACCATATAAATTATTTTAGTAGATGTATATGTAAGCTGTCTATCTAACTATTTCTTAATGAAAATCAGACTTGTTCTGCTTGTTAAAAATTTCTTAACGTTATTTTAAAAAGAAGAAATAAATTACAGTTAAGCAATTAGTAAAATACGGTCTTCCTTAAAAAAAATCATTGCTGAGAGAAGGCTATTTCCAATTCATGAGATATCACACTTGAATTAGTGTTAAGAATTTGTCTTCGCAGAATTATGCCTTTCATTTTGTTTTCTAGTTTAAAAGCTACCTTAATATGTTACAATATCTCAGCCTTGGACATGCTCATTGCAGCAGTGAAGGCATTTTCTGTTGACTTTGTTGACTTGTTGTGAGATTCCCCTTGGGATCTCCTTTTATACTTTCTTCTGACTTGCTTCTTTTGTTTTCACAACCAATTTCACAAGGGTGGCATTTTGTAGAATAGTCAATTTCTGAGGCATTCACCCGGAACAAGGGACAAGAGATGTTAAATATCTGTTTTGAATCACTCATATGAATAACCCGAGGCAGATTTTCCAACTGCCCAACTTCCAGAGCTGTGAAGCACCAGCTCCAATAAAATGATCTTCACTTCTTTGCATTTTGTTTGGTTGAGTGTTTGATTTTTAAAATGTAGAGAAGACCAGAAATATTCTCCTCCTTCACAAAAGGGAATGCAAGCAGAAGAGAAGGGTTGGAAGACTCTGGGACGAGCCTATGTAAAATCTGATTTGTTGCTTGTATTGCTGTAAGGAGGCAGGGGCTGCTGTTGGTAGTCATCCCTCCCGTTTTTTTCCCCCTTTAGCAGTAAGTTCTTTCTGGTATTTCCAAGGAGAGCAGCAGACTTTATTTTCTAGGGATTTATCACAAGTCATGTAGGCAGCAGCCAGTTTAGCTTATGCATTTGAGTTAGACCTCAATCTCTGACAATAAATGCACGTCTTCCAGACCAACATGTTTGAATTGAAATTCCGGCTGTACCATTATAATAATTGCTCCCCTTGTTGACTTGACAACTTAAACTAGTGATATATGTATGGACCAAAAGAGTTTCATTTAGTGAACAGTTTCTTATTGGTATTATTGTATTTACTGAGGCTTGCTTTGATAGAATCAATCTTTATAGCTACTCCATGGCTTCCCAACACAAATATCTATAAATACAAATAAATGTATGCATACACATACATATGCAGATATGTGTACATATTTGCATTTATTCACAGTGATCAGCAGTATTATCTTTCAATGAATGGTCGAAAAGGATGTGTTTGGATATGCTTTCACAGTCAGAACCTAGTTACAGGGTTTGTAATCGCACAGTAAGATCCCGTGCTTCTTTGGGCAATATTTATTAGGCTCACACAGAGCAAGGAGCTGACTATTGCTGGTACCCTGGAGGCTGAAGATATCAGCTTCAGGATTTCCTGCGGCATCAGTTAGTGCAGTGACTGAGAAATGAGATTTTGATTTCAGAAAGCTTGACTAAGGTCTGCAGTAAAATATGGCATAACACGTTGTGGTATCTACTCACTGTGCCCCTGGAAAATTAACCTTTATTGCTAACTTCTAAATTTCTGTAGATCCGTGTTATTTATAACTGACAGTGGTCATGCTACTTTGTTAAATTTTGAACTTAACTAAAAATATTAGCATTACACATAATTTGCCTTCTAGAAATCCCATATTTCATATTTAATTTCTAAGTTACCTGCATTTTCTGAAGTAGCATGTGAATGTGGGCCATTGACAGTCTTTCACTGTGATGCAAGAATGATGAAGCTTGTTAAAAACCATGAATTAACAAAGACTTGTGTATTTCTCTGTGAGTACAAATATTGCTATAAAAGTAAGATATCACAAAATATTGTCAAATATATATTATCGCACTTCCTCACCTTTATTAAATACATAGTAATGAATGTAGTAGATTTGTGCTTAGTTCTGAAATGTCATGAAATGTAAAGATTTAATACGGATATACTGTAAGTCATCATTTTTTAAGCAATTCTTACCATAATGTTCTTTTTTATGCCCTTGCTGTTTTTTATTTCTGACCCGTTCTCTTCTAAGATGAAGTTGTTTTAAGATTCTCCTTTCAAAAATTGTCTTGGGTACTCAATAACCTGATTATCAAAGAAAGTGCAAAAGATTCAAAGTTTTTTTAGAAATCAAAACTTGTGCTATGTGGTACCTTCTGAGAATCTTTTTCAGTTGCTTTCCAGTGCTGTGATTAGAAGAGGTGAATATCAAAACCACATTGGTTTAGTCCGAGTCTTAGTTATAATATTAAAGATCCATTGATCCCAGCCCTTTCTCATCCCCATTAGACTAGAATATTTTTGTGTAAGGTACTCTAATGCATATAGATAGCACAGATAGGCTTCTGTCTAGCTTGAGTAGGCAGATTTGTCCTCTCTTCCTCTTTCTACACTCTGAAATATCAGATATTAGCCCAATCAAGCTATCCTGAAGAAAGATGAAAATCACCATGAGTAGATGACACTCTTTTACTCATATAGGAATGAACAAAATGTTTAGTCTCTGCTTTCACCAGCAGCTCATACCAGTTAATACCCAGATTAAGCAAACAGAAATGCAAGTCTTTTATTCACGTGTTGGAGGTCAAGACCAAAACACAGTCTGTGCTCTGCTTATCTCCATTCTAATTAACATTCACTTCTGATTTAGTGCAGTGAATATATTAGTTTGAACTTGCACGGGAACTTGCTCACCTAAAAGGAAGTTACAAGTGTCTCTGCTTTGACGTGCTCTTATTTCCCCCCCTTTCTCTGTTCCTAAGAAGATGATCAGATGTGTTGAAAATCAAATATTCATTTTATTGTGAATCTCCTGTTCAATTTGTGGCATTAAGAAATGAGAACAAAACGAATGAAGATGGGCATTATTTTCTTTTTCGTGTTGGTGGGTGGAAAAGGTTGCATGATAAAAGGGAAGAAATGGATGTTTCATGAGGTTTGTTACAATGTTTTAGCAGGGATCCAGTGAATTTTCAATGTGTAGGGAAAGTTGCAACTTAAGCTCCAGGGTTAAATGTAGCATGTGCATGTGTTTGTTTTATGGTAATTTTAGTTTGCATAATTTTTAAAAGATTAAAATATTATTAGTGATTTAAATTGCTCATAAAAAGTGTATTTAGCCTTTTCCACAACGTCAGTATTATGCTTATTTACTTCAAGGTTGTTTCAGCAGCATTCTACAACCAGTGTTTCTATTTTTTTGGCACTCCAGGAAGCAGCCACGGAAGGACAGAAGATGAAAGCTCCTATTCCCAACTTGATTCTCTTGTATGCCACTCTGACTCAGAGCTTGAAGGTTGTAACCAAAAGGGGATCAGGTAAGTAAATCTGTATCTCTAAGGTTACAATGTGGCTTGGAAAGAAGTGCTAAATATTTGCAAGTATATACAAGGATGCTGTTCTGGTGGTTTGGAATACAGCTAAGAGGATTTCAGGTTCTGCAGCAAGAAGAATAGGGGGCTTCTATATATTTTTATTGTTTTATGTGGACTAGATGAAAAAAAAATCAGGTATGTAATGGGAAATGAATATAACATTTCACCTGCACAAGGAAAGTTATTCCCAGAACTTTTAAACTTACTTAAAAGACTATGTTGAAGTCAGTGTTGTTGGATTACTGGATTTATCTGTTTCAATGTGTACTTTGGGAAACTAAGATCAGAGCATTTGGGTTTAAGCAACAACAAATAGATTAAACACATTAAATTTAATAACCATGAAAAGTGAACAACAAAGTGTGTTTTTTAAAAGGGAAATATAATAGGTGGTTGAAGAGCTTAATTCAGCAAAGAAAAATAGTCAGCATTCAGACAGTTGGGTAGTTTTGGATTAATTTTTTCTTCATCGCACTGAAATTCTAATTTTATTCTCTTTTGCTTTTCACTGGATAATGAAAAAATAGGATACTACTACTGAAACATATCTCGCTATATTGCACTAAAGAAAACTAAATCCTTAATGAAAGCCTTAATTCCATGTTGGTGGATTAATGAAAGTCTTATTCCCTTGTTGATTGAATTAGTTAATTAGATTTGTTGTTACTTGCAGGTTTCCTTTTGGCATTGGAGTGTTTTAGGTAGCTTTTGTTGTGCTGTTCCATAAGTCTGTCTCTGATTTTTTTTTGTCTTTTGGTTGTTAGTAGTTGTAGACTGGTGCTTGGGGAGAACACAGCTCTTTATACATTTTTGGCAACATCTTAAATTATACCTTGCATTTCCAATGGATTATATTTGTAACAACAGAATGAAACAGATTATGTCTCCAATATTTTAGTAACTGGAAATGTTGATGTAGGGTAGGCAAACATGGAGTACTACTACAAAGTAATGTATTCCTTGAAAGTGGCGATAAGTGACAACAAGTGATAACTTGGGTTGTCTTTGCACTTTGTTTCATAATTCTTTGCCTTTATCCTCTTCATCTGATTGACCAATGCAAGGCAAAAATGTTAAATATACAATTTACTTTGTGAAAATAATGTAATTGCTATCCGGGAAAAGAAAAAAACCATACACAACTTTTCAAGATATACAGAATTCGTTTTCATCTTGATGTTGTAATAAGAAGGAAAATCTACAATGGGAATCTTTGGATCATACCTGGCTAAAATGTGAGGTCTTGATGTTTTTGCATGCTCCTGCAAGGGTGCAGTTTGTCATACTGTGTGTGCAAAGAAAAACTCTCTGATATACTGAAATCTTGGATCCTTCTGTCTTTGGCCATGATGCTTTGTTGTTTTAGATTTGAAGGACTTCTTCAGTGCTAGGTGGAATGTATTAGAGAGTGATGGTTCTTGGTTTGCTTTTATGGTTGTTTGGCTTCATTTGGTTTGGCTTGGTTAGGTTTTTTTACCTCACTTGGCTGCTCAGGAGGGCTATTTTTGCAATCTTGAAGTGTTTCTACAAAGAAAACCTTATTTAAAAGAAGTTTTAACAAACTAAGATTGACTTACGTGTACTGTGAAAATATAAATGGTTTCCTAATGTTAGTGCAACTCATAATAGGAAATAGGGAAAAAAATCAGCTTGGGAAGCATAACTTAAGTTTTATGTGAACCTGTTAGCCAGAAGCATGTGTGGGCATGGTTTAAATATCTTCAGTAAGTTCACTTGTGAGTGCATTTTGTCTTTGAAATGTCACCATGAAAGCCAAAAAAAAAAAAAAAAGTAATATTTTTATACTTAAAAGTTGTTATAAATATGGAATTGTAGAATCCACCTCTCTGAGATGCAATGCTTTTCTTTACTTTCTTCTCTGTTATAAATTACAGGAATGTAATAAAATTAAAGAAATTTACATTAATATGCTAAATAGTTTTTCTAACTGAGATTTATTCCTCCTAATTCACTTTTGTTGAGCCTCTTCCTGATGACCAAATCTGAAAACACTGATCTTATGTTATTTATTTATTCATTTTCTATATTTTATATATATATATATATTAATATATGTATTAAATATATACATTATGTATTTTATGTTTATTTTATCAATTCCATATTTAATATTAAAAAGAGCTCCATCCTTGAAAGTATGTCTTCAATACTGTCACAGTACTTCACCTCTTTTCTATCTTTATTTATCAGGTCTGCTAAAAAGATAATGCTTAATAAAAGAATGAGGTTTTCAATGTGGATGTGATACATTTCCAATAAGTTCTCTGATTTTTCAAGAACATGAAAACCTACCTTCAGAAAGTAATTTCCTAAAAATCCATAGCAATTCTGACCATCTATTGGGTTTCAGGACTGAAGTTACATCAAATAATTAGCTATATGTGAAAACAATTAGATCAATATGGTAATCTTGGTTTTGTTTACTTGAAAAGAAGGTTAAAAAGACTTTACGATAGAAGAAATCATAGGCTGTGCTGTATTGTATTTGGTCTCTGATCATGAGAGTGCACCTAAATTACTTAAAGGTAGTCTTTGAATCATTCTACCACTGTGTGCTTTGGATCAAATAAATATAACAATATAGGAAAGAAAGGGAACAGTTTTTATCAAATATTTATTGCATTAGCCAGAAAACATACTTTAAATTAGCTTGCTCACAGCTTTTTCAACTTAAGTGTTTAATACTTTATCTTGTATGTCTCTATCTGACAGAAGATACAGTAATTTCACACTCATAACCCGCACTTCTGGGTAGCCAGGAAGACCACAGAATTTGTCCATAAATAAGCCTCACCAGGTGATTAGCTGCATTTTTTTGTTTTGTTTTAGGGTTTTTTTGTTGTTGTTGTTTTTTGGTGGGTTTTTTTTGGTTTTTTTTTCATCTTTTTTTTTTTTTCCTCCCCTGCACAGCAGAGGGAGCGCTCCCATACCTGTCCCCTTGCTCCCCTGACACAGCTCCTGACACCCTGGGGCCAGCGGCACCTGAGTGTTCTCATTCCCCCGCTCCTGCCACCTGGGACCGGCTGTGGCCACCTGTTCCCACTCCCCCGTGGGGCTGCTGAGGGGCAGGGAACGTGGCTGCCCCCGTGGCTCTCACTTCGGGGTTGGCAATTACACGGTATTTGTCCATAAATAAGCTGCACGTGGTGATTAGCTGGACTTCTGGGATTGGCTCAATTCTTCAGTGAAATAGGTGCGGCTTGTCAGTGTGAAATTACCGTACTTTCCCCCTCCCCCCCCCAGTTAATATTTTAAATTAGTTGTGAATAGTTTCAAGTTGCTTTTTAATATATGTTGAATTTCTTTTACATTGAGAGCATGTGATGACTCGACTTGTTACATGAGAATGGATGGGTGAGCAGTTGTAACAAAAATTCCACTACTAACTACAGATGATATGAGAAACTTCCTCCTAATCCATGTATGCAAAAGACTTATAAGGACACCTTAATTTTTCCCGTCAGTTAGAGATGCCCATACAACATCTATGGGTTGTGATGCCTTCTCAAGGGAGAAAGGATACTTTGCTGTAAGCTTCCCTGTTCCAACTGATTTACCAAAATATGAGTATTGGTCTGACACCGATACTCAACTGTGACGGACAAAAGACTCTCTAACAGTTTAAAGTTAGAAAGGGTGTGTTTATTCAGCACTGGGCAGCAGTGTGGGGTAGCCCCCTAATACGCACTGCAAAATTACAGGTGGTCACAGAGTCTCTTTATTGACAAAAGGTTCAAACAAATACATATTCATAATACCAGCCCCTCCCATCCCCTGCTTCCTATGGTAATTAGCTTGAATGGCTATTAAGCACGTGTGGTTGGCTTCTTAAATTAAGTCTGGGGTCGTTTTTGTGGGGAGGGGTCTTAAAATGAGGAAGTAAGACAAGTCTTCCTCACTCTGACCTTTTCTGTTAATGACAACACAAATGGCTTTTCGGGCACCTCCAGTTTTGCAAAGAATGAGTTTCTGGTTGCAATTGTTCGTGTTCCTTGGACATACCTACTGGTTTCATCCTTTCCCATTGCAAGCACAGCTGAGCAAACATAAATTGACAGGCAATCAATTATTTAAGTTTCAGGTAACTATCTCAAACTATCTCTAACTAAAATCTTAATTTCTTTAAGACTAGTGTTTCACAACCATTAACTTCACAGTGGACCTCATGTTTATTAATTGGGTATTCAGGTATTCAGTGGTCTCCCTGAACCAGGGAAGCTTCAGAGCCTGCAACAGTAACTGCAAAGAGGAACTTTCTTTTGTCAAGCAATAGATCTCAGATAAGATTTTCTAAATGGGAAGCTGACTCTTGCACTACGTTTCAGCTCCCTTAAATATTTTAAAGCACCTTCCTTCATGAAACAGTTCCTGTCTGATTACAGCGATCTGCTTGATGCAAAGGAAGAATAAATACATAAAGCCTACATATTTTGACTTGTTCAGAACATGGTTTTACAGGAATTGAGCTTTAGAGGAATTGAATTAAACTTCAGAATGTAGAAGATAATGCCTGTTTCTTAGCATAAAACCAAATATATAAATTCGTGATGTGCCTAAAAAGCATGTAGATTTACTTTTTGTGCAGTTCAGTTAAGTCCTTGATAGTGTTTTGAGAAATTTATGGTAATGCATTTCTATATGTTTTCCTTTCAGTGATTTTTTCCTGAAATTATCCAGTTTCAGAGTTTGAACTAAGTTCTTGATTTTTTTTTTTTTTAGTCATGTGATTTTACATTCATAGAAACTTAGATTTCCAGAAGTCTCTTTACAGGTTGAATGGTATTTGATCACTTGCTTGTGCTGAACAGAGTTTTGGCTTATGAAATATTTAATATTGATCAAAGAGGAAATAGGTTAAGAAAGACAGCCTCATGCTGATGCATATAGACTTTTTTCCCTATAATGTATATGTTAAATGTAATACTTGAACACTGCATTGCCATCTGGTGGTTTTCTCCAAGGATGCTGAATAGACAAAAGAAAGAAAGAAAGGTTTGGGATGGTTTTTATTATTGTTTTTAAACCCAACAAATGTGGTGAAAGGGAAAATGTGGAAAAAAATATGAAAAGAGATTACATAAAACAATTATGAGCTGATGAGTATATTCAGGCAGTATTATTGTATTTGCTTTTTTCATGCTCAGATTGCCTAATAACAATCTGGCTGTCTTGTATCAGAGAGGTGAGAGTTGCTATTACTGCATCTAGTTTTTTTCTTTTCTACAGATTATTTTGCATTATGAGTTAATTAACATTCTGTGGTTAGTTCTGCTATTGTGAATAGAAATTTTCTTTTCTAACTCAAATTTATTCTATGATTAAATTACTTTAATGGGTTTTTGGGACATGTATGAGATCCTTCAAATCATTATGATGAGATCAAAATCTACATATGTTGCAGAAGATTACTTCTCTTTTTAATGTCTAGTATTTTTTTTGCCTTAGCTATTATTACTCAATATGGGTGGTTCTTGTACTTGGATGAAAGATCAATATTATGAAAATAAGGTAGTAAAGACTTCGACACTGAGATACTATTTTTTAATTTATTTTATTCTTGTACGAGCAACGTATTAATTTTAATGAGGTAAAAATTATTCAAGTTTCTCTCTTTTTTGTCTAAAAGTAGTGGAACTCTGAGAAACAGACTGGAAATATCTAATAAAATCTCGAATAGTTACTCTTTAAGATCTATAGGGTTATATGTTTCTAAATTATGACCATCCGTTTTAGGATGGATTAATTTAGGAATTTTTAGGATTTATTACTCATGAAAGAATAACTATATTTTTGGATCCCAGAAACCAGGAGATTTTGAGCTTTCTGTGCTTCCAGACACAGAAAGCTGAAAATCTGGTTTCTGGAATCCAACATATATTTTAGATAATAATAGCAAATGTATAAACTAATATCTCTGAATAAAAACACAGTTGCTGTTTTTGACTTTTTTTAAACTGGAAAAGGAACAGATCTGTACAATACTGGCCTTAACATCAACAAAGCCAAGATTTTACACCTCATGAGGAATGTCATAATGAGAACTCAACAATGTCGTTTAAAAAAACCCAAAACTGAGGAATATAAGTAAGTTGAGACAGTATGAGAACACTTTGCGTCTATGAAGAGTTTTTGAATTGAGTTTATTCATCTGTATTTGATAATTGAATTGTCATTATTTTATAGAAGATATATATATATATATAATCCAGTTTACATAGCAAAAACACTTTGAGAAATTGCGCATAATTAAGTGCTGAGGCTTAGCAGAAATCTGGTACCCAGCATTTGAGCATTTATATTTTTAATTTATTTTTAATAACCCTTCCAGGTGAGATTTGGTGTCCTAATTCTGTAGCACTACATAAGTAGTCCTATTCTTCTTAGTATCTCTCTTTCAGTAATTCCATTCTGTTTTTAATTCTGCTTGTGTTTTGGTTGCCTAAGTATTTTCCTTTTGGCTTCTTGTCAAAAGATAATTAGTTGATGGATGTCGTATTGGATCTGGTATGCACTGAATAGTAATAAGAATGTTCAAAAATAAATTAATATACCTGTTGTTCTTTTTCTTGTATAATTTATAAGCAGAACACTCACATATACTGTACTCCAGGTACTGTGAGCTTGGAGCAAAGCAATTACAGCCGCTAAAGGATATGCTCCTTGTAAACCATAGGACTTTATGTCAATTGATATTAATGGCTCCTAGCTGCTGTTTTCACTCCGTTACAGAATGTTAGTTTCCCATTATTAATTGATGAGACTTGTGGTTTGTTGTGTGGTTATGCAGAACCTGAAATAATATTTAGAGTCTATATCTATTTGATGTACAAGATTAACTTCCACAAGCAAAGAGGTTTTAAACTGGAACAATCACGACTACTGCAATTGCAATGAAAACTTTTTTCCATCTCCCTGTTTTGTGACAGGAGGAAAAAATATAGTGAATATCAGTCCTAAGCAAATATGTGTGTACCTTTCTTATTGCACTTAGGAATGGGGTTTTTTTTGCATCATGACCTGATTAAGAAGTGAACCTTGCTTCTTGTGAGGATTGTTTCAAAAAACTCATTTTAAATTGGCACATAAATATGCAATCTAGTTTGTGGTTGTAGCTGTGGGGCTGAATGGGGAAAACTCTGTGGAATATTTTTCTTTTTGAGGGAGAAGAGACAAAAAGATTACACTGAATTTTTACAGTTAAAACCACAATAGGGATAAACAGAAATCCTTGTTTCATTCATCACAACTTTCTCATATTGTGATCTATTCATTCCATATTGATTTTATTAGCACTAATATTCTTCAGGTATTTATCCTAAGAATAAAAGATGCTTTAATTTTCTTTTCACGTCTATTTTGTTTTATTTAAAGATGCTTATTCCTCCCCATTTAAATGTAGTAGAAATCACTGTTTAATTTTTTAATGTTACAATTTCCTCTTCATAGCTGAAGAATTAATTCACTGAGTGTATCCACTTTCTTGGATTTTTTTCTTATTACTCTGAAAGATATATGTCAGTGGAGGAGAGAGTTTCTTGCTTTCGTACTTGCACATTTCTTTTAATCATAGAAAACCTTCAAAAGCAATACAGTAATGGGGTCAGCTGAGATGAAGGATTTCTTATGCCTGCTGGGAGGGAGACCTAGATGTTCTAGAGATGCAAAGACTAATGTCTAACGTGTAAATGCTCTGCCTCCTTCTTCAACACCTGCACTCTGTCCTGAACTTCTGCTGTCTGTTGGACAGAATTGTGAGGCCTTCTGTAATTAATATAACCCACAGAAAAGTTTTACCTCTTCCTATTACTGCCTGGCACCAGGATGTCAGAAGAGCAAGTAGTTTCCTTTAGCACCTTATTTAGACATCAAAAGCATCCATATCCCCATCCTGGAGCAATTCTGACAAAGCCATTTACACCAATTTTGGTATGATCATCAACTTCTTTCTCAGTTTATGAATGTAGACCTCCACCTCCATTTGATTATTGTAAGGTGAATCAAGAGATACTGGAAGAAAGTAGGAGTGAAGAATAAACTAATTAATAAATTCCTGCATATTCAGAAAGGTAGAATTCCTTTAAAATATGATTTTGAACCTAATGTTTTGTTTTTTTCTTCTCTTTGCTTAATTATGCCAACAGTATATGGGAAGCATTAGATTTTTTAAAAAAAATAATCATTTACAATACTGCATATTTATTTAGCTACGGGATGTTGAATGTGTTGCACTACTATGAAGTAATTTTCAATATAGAGTTTTAATTTAAAAAATGCTGAATTATGATGTTGCTGGAAAGAACGCCAAGTTTTGCAAGCTACCTGTGCTTGGCCATAGGGATGGTTTGGCTCCAATGGTCTCTACGCTGCTTTTGTAAACGGAGGATGCTATTCAGTACGTCAGATGAACAGCAAATATGAGGATTGTGTACCAAGGGATGACAGGGAGACTATACTGTAAAGAAAAAAAGAAATATAATTCTGTTCCACGGGAGGATTTGGGCAGTAAGGAATGATTGCATCTCAAGCATAAATCCTTTGTGACACATTACTTATTTTAGAGACACTCTGAAAGCAGAAACTGTTACTGCTTCTGTGAGCATTTATGAACAGGATGGCTGGCATTTTAAAAATAGTTATATGACCTTCTGTTGTTTCTAGGATCCATCCTGATACTTTTCAGAGGCCTGGGAGATTGTGAATAATACCACAGAATGTGAAAGGCCTGTCTGTGTTCTGGCAAAGGGTCAATGTTTTAGAGTGTGCAATATATTAAGAAATGACTAATGATAGGAAAGGAGACAAAGCAAAATCTGAAGCGAAAAGGACAGTAATAGATATTCTTACATAGTTTGGTCATTGAGTTTTAGTAGCTGCTTAGGATGACTCTTTTATTCCACAGTCCCTGTCTTCCCTGGGGAACAATTAATGATTATTTAACTGATTGACATCTGTTGGCAAATGGCCTAAAAGTTTTGAAAGAGCCAGTGACCTTTGATCAAAAATCACTGTTGCAGAAGATTTGTTTATTTGAATATTATCCTGTTAATTTTATGTAGAATAATGACTGTAGAAAATAAGAAGGCAAAAAACCCTCAAGGACAAGTAATGGCCATCTGATATATTTGTCTTTTTTTATTTAAGTGTACTCAGTAGTTAAAATTATTAAAATATAAAAATAATAGCCATGAAAAGAAGTTCTTCCCATTAGAATGTAATTTGTTATACTTTAAAAAAAATTGAAATTTATTAAATCTATCCTATTAAAATACTTCCTGACTTGCTCTTCCTGAGGGCTTGAGGGAAAAAGTGCTATAAGTGCTGTATACACAAATGTTTGGGTACCAACATAGCATAAAAAGAAGATGTTGTCCTTCAGATTGCAATTCTGGATTCTTCGGACATTCTTGCTCAGACTTGTTTCAGCTATTATGGCCTTTGCTTCAAAAGCAGAATACATTAAATCTTGTAAAATTTGTATTTTTAGTTTTTTCCCAAGTATTTTTTTACAATTAAAAGGAGAATTATGAGACTGCTGTAATGGCAAATTACAGGACAGTTATGTTAGTTGAGAGGTGAGTGCTCCTGTAATTTTGTCACCTCACTCTGAAGGCATAACTCTTTTAAGGAACCTGTTGGCTGTACAGATGCAAAGTAGACAATTGTGTTGAAATGATCTGAAAGTTCATGTAATGAATTAGCTCACTTCCACAAATTACTCTGTTTCATCCTTGACAAAAAGGAGCAGTTTTTCCTCTCTTGAAAATATCAGCGAAACACATGGCTTGGTCAGACCAAAAGAGAGCAGCCCGGAGTAAAGCTGCTGTTAATACTATTTTTTAGAAAAGTACAAGGTAGACTTGTCCTAAATTCCAAATTTTCTGCTGAATGC
>VRYO01002772.1:81137939-81151461 GCA_009812075.1 Sialia sialis
GATCATGGAGCCCATGGAGATGCTGTTCAGCTTTCACACAGGTGATTGCTGTGGAGCAGCACAGCAAAAGAGGAGGGAAAGCACGGAACAATAGCGGTAACCTCTTTCCAATCAAACAATGAACCAGGTATGAGGAGTCAAGTTGCCATTTCTAGAAGTTATTAATGCATAGTTGATGGGTTCACAAGGGTCAGGCCAGCATGGAGACAGTCAGTGCACTGTTTTCCTTCTGATGACTGTGCCAGGCACTTCACACTGCCAAAAAAATCACTTTTTTGTATCATATGTTTAGTTTTGCCACTGGCAGTGTTTTAAATGCATTTCATATTTTTGTTGTTTGAAACAAAACAAAATCTTAAATTTTATATTTTCCCAGGAAATTGAAGAAGACTCAGTAACAAGGCATTCCACTTCACCCATAAACATTTTTTGAAACAATTATTCAGCAGAAATATTAGCTGGTAAAAAATTTACAAGTATGCACGCTTTCATTTTTTTAATGTACTACTTGCTGTGAATTTTTAGCAAAATGAGACTATTAATGGATTAAGTAGGAAGCATAAAATTAGAGAAAGTCTGAAAAAAACCTGTGGCAAACCATATTTGTCAGAAAACACTTTTTTTGTTGTGAGAAGTAGCTCTCATGTCAAGGAGAGAAGGAACAAATTGTTTCTGTTGATTAGGAATGTTAAAATAGGGTGGCTTATATTTTTAAAATTATAATATTTTTTCTCTATACATTTGAAATATGTACCATAAAACCCACTTAAACCCACTATATATTTGAAATATATACCTTAAAACCAAGTTAAAAGTAATATATAAGATTTTAGGTTAAGGAAAACACTTCTTACTCAAATCCTCAAAGTAAACAGATTTATGACACACATATTAATAAATTTATACATTTTATTGGTTCGTTTGAAATAACCCCTGTTACTGTTATCTGAACTTTTAAATTATGATTCACAGTTGAATTATTATAAGTCTGTGCAATGAAAGAATGAGATGTAACAAAAACCGTTTGGACAGGATATTATTTAACAACTTAAAATTTATCACTCAGAGCTTTCTCAACAGTACACCAAAATGCAAGGTCATTGTCCATAAATTGCACCAAAAAAACCTCCAAAAACACACATACAAAAACCAAACTAGTGGACAATTTTCAGTATGTAAGTGACTGAATCCTAGTGTGATTACACTGTTACAATGCCTAGAGAAGCTGATAACACTTCTTCACAATAAGAGTCCATGCAAAAACAGCTGTCCTGTTATTATTTATTTGACTACTGTGGTGCTAACTGTAATTCAAGGAAAATGAAAATAAATGTACTTTTATGCATATTTAAGTTGGTGGACTGCTTTATTCATTCATAACTGTGTTTCAGTTTGTCACTGCTAAGTACTGCACTTGTAATAAACCTTTTCATTTCAAAGTAGCTGATATTCATCCACGTACAAAGCCAGCATGTTTTGTGTGTGTCGGGTATTGAAGACAGTTATATTAATATGTTAGTTCCAACTCTACATTTGATGCTGCATGTAGCATTGCTCAGCATTGCTGGTGAGGATTTTATACCCAAGTTCTGAATTACTTTTCCTGATAGAGATAGTTGCAAATATTAGTAAACTATAGGAAGTTTTGGAAGTGAATTTGACAACCATGTGCCATGTGGGAGAGGAATCTGGATAGGCTGGGTTCATGGCCTTAGGGCAGGTGTATGAGGTGCAAGAAAACAAAGTGCCAGGTCCTGCACTGGAGTCACAACAACCCATCGAGTTTTCAGGCTGGGGGAAGAGTGCCTGGAAATGTGCCTGGGGGAAAAGGACCAACAGCAGCTGATCAACAGCAGCTGAACATGAGCCAGGTGTGCCCAGGGGGCCAGGAAGGCCAATGGCACCTGGCCTGGGTCAGCAATAGTGTGGCAGCAGGACCAGGGCAGGGATTGTCCCCTGTGCTCCACACTGGTGAGGCCACACCTCAAATCCTGTGTCCAGTTTTGGGCACCTCACTACAAGAGAGGCATTGAGGGGCTGGAGAGAGTCCAGAGAAGGGAAAAGGAGCTGTGGAAGGGTCTGGAGCTCAAGTGATGAGGAGCAGCTGGGGGAGCTGGGGGTGCTCAGCCTGGAGAAAAGGAGGCTCAGGGGGAATCTTATAGCTCTCTACAACCACCTGAAAGGAGGTGTTGACATGTGGAGGTCAAGCTGCACCACGGTTCAGGCTGGACATAGGAGCAATTTCTTCACTGAAAGGATGGTGAAGCATTGGGATGGGCTGCCCAGGGAAGAGGTAGAGTCACCATCTCTGGACATGGCTCAGTGCAAGAGTTTAGTTGACATGATGATGATCAGTGCAAGGTTGGACTCAATGTTCTTAGGGGTCTTTTCCAACTTTGATTACTCTATAATTCTGTGCAATTTTAAAAGTATCTGATTCTCTAATTCTTTATTTGTGTCGAAGATATTTTGTTATACTCTGAGAACCTCCTAATTCCTTTATTTTTCTACCTGCTGCTATTAAAATAATTTAATTTAATTTATGTTTTTTTCAAGTGGATTTAATTCACATGCAGTGAAATAGCTCTTTATTTTCTCTCCCATTTGTCTGATTTTAATTTCTATGCCAAATTTAATATGAACGTCTTAAATCAAGAGTGCTTAGGGGAAAGGTCAGGCATCAAGTTCCATCACACTCTCTAGAGTAGAATAATGTGTTATGTTGTACTTTGTTCACAGTCTTTAACTGCTTTTAGCAAATCTGAATAGCCAGTCACATATAAGAATAGGTTTTTTTACATCTACTTCTGTCAAAGCAAACTTCTTGCCTTTTTACCCTACTTGAAGTTCTCTCTTGCTGAGCTGTATTGTGTTTGTGGATTGGTTTTGGACTTTTTTTTTTTTTTTACTGTAGTTAGTTTTGGTAAAAGTAGGCACAATACAATTTTTATTTTTTTTTTTTTTTAATTTTGGGGTGAAATTATAATATTTGCTGAACAAATCTTTATTTGACTTCTGGTAGCATAAGGACATAATCTAAATATGAATAACTAAATTGCCTGTATTTATGAAATATAAGCAAATATGGAGGCAAACTCCATTACTTGGAATCTACCATTCCAGTAACTGGTGTAGATTTCCTTTGCTATAGTTGTTAGTAGGATAATACTGAAATGCTTTTTGACCACAACTGAAAATAGTTTTTGTATTTATGTGGTTTTGTTGACACAAAGATTTAGTCATGAACTGAAGATGGCTGAGCCAAGTAACAGTTTTGATTTTTTCACCTTTCTTTTGTAGCATAATTCAAGTTGTAAGAGATCTTTGGATGTCTCAGGTTTAAAGTAGGGTCAGCTCTGACATCAGGCTGGATTGCTGAGAACTTCATCCATTTGAGTCTTTTAAAACCCCCAGGGACAAAGCTTGCACAAATTCTCTGGAAACTGACAGACTCTTGCCTTCTGCTAGGGGTCTCAAAATACTCTTTTATAGTTCAGAATGACTTAATGCATGAATGAAAAACAAAGTTTGGTAGGCCCAATATCCTAAGAAAATTTGAAAAAGAAAAAATACAAGACAAAATCAGCTAGTTGATAATAGGCTTGATTATCTCCATCAAAGTAAGGAAAAATAATTAATATAAATAAAAATAAGTTATTTTTTCTAAAAGAAAAACCTTAGAAAAGGCTTTATCAATAGACAAAATTTATTATTCAATTAGTTCAACTTTCTGCATAATTTATTTCCATATGTATGGTTTTCTTTAATCTAATTGTTTTTTTTCTTTTCCTTGAGGCAATATACTGCTTCTGTTAAAGGCTAGTGGAGATTAAGTTCCTGATGTGAATAGGAACCTGATAGACCCATCCATTATTAATTTTGTTTACATGTATATTCATTGCAATAACTCCAAAATTTGTTATGTGAAATGAAAGGTTTTTAAATAAATTGCAGCTCTGATTTGTCTAATGTATTAGTGGTTAGAGTAAGACCTTTGAAAGTGTGTGATTGGTAAGAATTCTGTGATGTGTAGCTAACCCTGTCAATAAAACTACTATCAAAAAACTGTTCAATTGCTAACACTGAGCATACTAGAATACACCACTGAAGCAATGAATGACACTAATTATTGAGCAAGAAGCTTAGGTTTTCATTAGCTAACTTGTGGCTTTCTGAAAGAGGGCAGTAATACTTGTACTTTGCTCATTAAAAACAGCAACAGCAACAACAACGACAACCTATCTGAAATAACTACAAAACCAAAACAATTTTTTGTAGTTTTAATATTACTCCTTTTAATTGGGATATAGGTACAAAAATTCTAAATCACACAACCCTAAAAGTTCCGGGACAGTTAGAGGTGTTGTCTGTTTCAGATTGGATCAATGGATAATCTGTTTTCATGGTAAACACTAAAACATTTGCAGATGAATCTCCTTGACCACAACTGACTTTTCAATACCATTTCAGTCCGTAGTTTAAACTTTTTGTTTTTAAAGGTGGAAAGGGCACTTTTTTAATATTCTGAATTGGATATTACAGGATCTAATACTTTTCTCAGGACTCTGCTTGGTAGCTATCATGCTCAAGGATGAACCATTCAAACAGTGGTCAGATTATGTAGGGTTTTCTTTGTTTGTTTTCTTTTCCTTCTTATGTTGGCATCCAAATGGATTAGTGTGTCATCTTGGAAGCTAATTACAGGTAATTAAAATGTTTCGTATGCAGCTGAACTCAGAGTCTTAAGGATTGATCTGCTTCCACTGAAAAAAAAAAAAAGAGATAAAGGCCTGGCTAGATGTAGGAGAGGATGTGACTTAATAACAAACAAAATGAAAAAAAAAAATATTCCAAATTCCAAATCAATTTTGTTTTATGTAACATTCTATTTCTTAAGTTCACAAGAGAAGTATATAGCTCTGTCTGAAGGGATAATAAAATAAAATACAAATATAATTCTAAAGCAGTATGGTTCATGTTTAACACTGAGACTGCAAACTGTTTTTTACTGGTATTCAATTATTAACTTTCTCTTAGTCTTTGCTGCCTGCAGCCAACATAGGAATATAAAGAGGTGAAGAACTCTGAGATGAAGGGACAGCTAACTTGTTTAAAACAAAATCTGGGTGAGGAACTTTAAATTTACCTTGCAGTGGATTGCGAGTCCTACACAAATTATCAGTGGCATGAATCTCCTTCATGTATGTGAAAGATCTACACCATGAACTAGCTACAACCAGAGAGAGAGATGAAAGTTCAGCATCAGTCTGAAGAGATCTCAAAACATGATAATTTGGAATCTTCCAGTCAGTTGCATATAATGGTCAAACCCTCCTTATGTAAAGGCAACTATGTTAGTTTATTTCAAATGTTGGAAGAACTGGGAAACATATTTACCCTGAGCAAGTAAAAGATAGAACTTCAATATTGAATTTAATACAGTTAAGCATGGCAAATATATTCCCACTTGAAACATTTTATAAGAAAAATGTTAACTTGCATGAGAATGTTGTATTTATAAAAATAAAAAAAAGGCTGAAAACATAAAATTCTCAGTCTGTAGTCTACCAAGATAATTTTTTAGCTTTTAACTGAATAAAATCTAATATTCTTTACCTTTTTAGGTGTATTACCTCCTCCTCTGTGGATACTCTCCCTTGTTTCTACCCAACCATCAATTTTTTTGGCAAATTTTGCTCCTCACTTTTGAGCTGTTATATTGAGCTTCTTGCCTTGACAATCTCTGTCAGTCTCTGTGAATAGAAACTACTTCCTCTAGATGCATTTCGAGATTACTGCTCTTGACAATCAAACTCCTCAAAAATACCTAGAATATGTTCAGAAAAGATATAAATCTTTTCAGCTTAAAGAAACTCAATGGGTCTCTTGTGAATTGTACATCGCTTTGATATTTCACGTCAGAAGAAGAAGCAAAATGTCAAATCATTTAATTATAGTCCTTAGGAGTCACAGAATCATAGAATGGGTAAGGTTGGAAGAGACCATATCTGGCCATCTTGTTTACCTCGCTGCTCTAGAAGGGCCATCCAAGACTGAATGGCACCGGATTGCATTCAGCTGGCTCTTGAATATCTCCAGTGAGGGACACTCCACAATCTCTCTGCACAGTCACTGCACAGTGAAGAAGTTCTTCCTCATACTCAGGTGGAACTTGCTGTGCATCAGTTTCTCCCCATTGTCTCTTGTTCTGTGGCACCACTGAGCAGAATCAGTGTATAAAATTGCCGTTCTGATGCCTAGAGGAGCTGGAACAGAAGATACACCGAGTTAAGGGGAATAAAAGGGGTATTTATTGAAAGGCCTTCAAAGGCCACAGCCTGGCAGTACCAGTGCCACAGTCATGGCCCCTGCCTGGATGGCTCCAAGGTGGAAGCAAAAAAGGGCTTGGTCACAAGATCTCACATCTTCGTGGATTTTAGTTTCATTTGCATACAGGAGTCAACCATCCAATAATAGTCTCCAATTGCGAAGTTTCATCCTCCTTACTTCCTTGTTGGCCTGCCCTCCTCTTTTCACATTGTATATGCTTAGGGCCAGAAGTTTGAAGAAATTGTCCTTGAATCCATGGCTGAAATCAGACTATTTTGTCTTCATCACCCTTTGCACAAGGGAAAAGCTCACCCAAGCAGAACAGAATGCTGCCTCTCAATACCAAATGAGCATTGCATTAAGGCACCCATTAAAATCACTCTTGGGGGTCTGGGATCTGGTTTCACCTCACTGTGGGAACAGCTACAGAGATTACAAGACCTTTTTTTCCCCCACATCTTACTGAAGGGCTGCCCTTTTCTTCCAGGTGCCTCATCATGTGCTCTGCTGAGGCAAATAAGGAAAAATGCCATTCTGTTTTTCACTGTGTCCGCAGCCTGCAAAATCCATTCAGAACTAAGGACTTTCTGAAAACCGTGCTGGATGACTGTTTTTATCAGGGGGAGGTTTGTGATCAAGGGAGGAAATTTGATTTCCATAGTAAATAGAAGTTTCAGAAGTCTTTATTTCTGTCCCATTCCTTTTCAGTAAGTTCCGCTTTGGTTTTGGGAGCAGCATCTTCTCAGCTTAGTGCTCTTTGTGTCCTCCTTTCTCTTCCTCCTTCCCTTGCCTGCTATGTTTCTTTCCTAGTGTCCATCTGTACCTGTGGCAGCTCAGCCAAGAGCCTCACCACATCATTTTTCCAAGTCCATGTGCTAAAACAATCCTGAATGAAGTTATGAAGGCTGTTTGTGAAATATAATTTTAAGATTTGCTCTACTTGGATTTTGGCCCTCTCAGAGCTTTTCCTTAGAGGACAGGAACGTCTTTTTCTTGCTGGAAATTGGAATTCCAGACCATTGCAGTGTGTGCCATGGATCACAGAAGGGAATTACCAAGACCCCCAGGTTCCCGTTTCTGCTTTGTCTCCCAAGGGAGCTGCACAGGTGCAGGTGACAAGGTCCTGAAGCTGTGTGGGCTTCCAGAGCAGACAGCAAATGTTTGTCTGCTGGACATTTTCAAGAACATTCCCAGCTCAAAGCAGAGGGAAGAAGAAAAGTGAAATGAGGAGCTGACAGAATCATGGAATGCTTGCAGCTGGAAGGAACCCTGTGCAGGTGTTACAATCCCATTAGGGAGAAACGCCTCTGCCCATATGAAGGTGTAAATGAGAACATGTGGCAGAAAAGTATGGATTTCATTTAACATGGATTTTATTTAACAAGAAAGGGAAGAGAGATAGAAATAAATAAGAATGAGGTCTCAGAAAGAGATAGGAGAGCAGAAGATAATCGGTTGATTATCAGATGATCTTTAAGGTCCTTCCATTCATTCTGTGATTCTAGAAGATGTGTGGATGTGTATTTTAATCTGATCGCATTTTTTACAACTACTACTACTATTTCATCTTCTTCTTGTTCATCTTACTCTTCTTCTTTGCTACTACTAATTGTTGCTGTATAGGCAGGGGCAACACACAAAAGGTACACTATACTTCAGGAGGCTAATATCTGTTTATTACAACAACCAGCTGTCTTTTATACCCTCTGCACAGTTTACACTTTCTTCATTAGTCACAGTTAGTCAACACAACAATCATTGGCAGAAAGTTCTCCACTCCTACTCTTCCCAGGACCTTTCTAAAAATACTTTCCACAGTTGTGGATTTTTTCCTAGTTATCTTCACTTTCTCCTTCTTCTCCTTTTGGTCTCCATGCCAACAGCCTTGGTCAGAGAATACTTCTCAAAAGAAACGTCATTTATTAACCCTCTCTAACCCACAGACCAGCTGTGGGTCCTACTATAATTCTTGTTTTTCTTATTCTTATGGCTTTTCCTATTCTATTTCTTATTTATTTCTACTCTTATTTCTTCTTATTCTTCTTGTTGTTCTTATAATTCTTATTCTTATTTTTCTTATCTAACACTATTATTTATTCCTCTTCATTATCTTCTTCTTTTTCTTCTTCATTTACTACTACTACGATTTCTTCTTATCGTTCTCTTCTCCTTCTTCAACTTATTATTTTTATTATCATTCTTTTTCTTATTATTAGGTATTACTGCTATTTCTTCATCATCCTCTTATTCTTATTATTATGGGGATTTTTGTGTTTTTCTTTCTTACTACTGCTGTTTCCTAAACACAAGTTCCATTGTAATGGAGAATGTTTTTTGTTGCAGTCCTGCTCAGCCTGGAGGGCCACATCCAGGCAAAGGCAGCCCGTATGGCTCACTCAGGACATTGGGCACGCTCTGGGCCAGCCACCACCTGCTGGGCCCGGCCTGGCGTGGGCAGTGGTCACTGATTGTCCAGCCGTGGTCTCAGGCAGGGGCAGTGGTCACTGATTGTCCAGCCGTGGACTCAGGCAGGGGCAGTAGGCACTGATTGTCCAGCTGTGGTCTCAGGCAGGGGCAGTGGTCACTGATTGTCCAGCTGTGGTCTCAGGAAGGGGCAGCAGGCACTGATTGTCCAGCTGTGGTCTCAGGAAGGGGCAGCGGAACAGCCCCTGCAGCGCCCACAGTGCCTGCCCAAGGCAGGATGGGCATTCCTTGGGGGGAGCCAGCAGCTCCCTGAGGGCCTGGGCTCCAGCTGGGGAGATGAGGGGCCTGGGCAGCAGCAGGAGCTGTGCCCTGGCTGTGGGGGAAGGAGGCGACTGCCTTGGCACATGAGGGGCTCCAAGGCCATGGCCCCCAGGCAGCTCCGTCCGTCCCCTCTCCTTCCATGGCTGGCTGTCACCTGAGGCTTCACGCACAGACCCATGGCAGGAGAGAAGTTGGGGTTCGCCTCCTCCATGAGCATCTCCATCATGCTCTGATGCTGAGGCTCTCAGGAGCGCTGCTTCCTTGTGAGACAGCAGCTCTTCTGGGACTGGGCACACCAGGGCTCTGTGCCCCTTAGATACCCCTTGAGCAGGGTGGGGCTCTGCCATGTCACAAGAGCCTCTGGGCACCAGAGTGTTCCACATCACCAAGGGACCCGACACAACAGGCCAGTGTCACAGAGGGCCACACCTGACATCCCTCAAACAGCTGCCCCACAGGAACTGGCATGGAGCAGTCCTTGGACTTGGGCACTTGTAGTCCTCAATGTGCCCAGAGCCCTGCAAGGGTTTGGACACAATCCCACATGACAGCCTGAGCCCCACTCTGCAGAGCCCTGGCTTTGAGGCACGAGCCACGGGCCAGATGTATGAAGCCAGAAGGTTGTGGTGAGTGGCTCTGTTGGACATGATCCAACTTTTAAAATTTTTAAGTCACTTTTGTCATGAGAGTGTTCACCTTTGCTCACCAAGACTGGGGGGAGAAATGAGAGTTTTTCTTCAAAAGACTCTTTTAACCAAGGGTTTGCATTTTGCTGGCTGAAGCCTGATGGGCTTCAATCAACACAAAGAAGATTCTTATACTCTCCAAGTTCAGCATCTAGAGGCTGGGAATAGCCAGAAGATACAGAGAACATAAATGGGCATTAGCAAACATTAGCCTGTGGTGCAGTTGGAGACATGGTTGGAAACACAGATTTGTGTCACCGGCAAACTGGCTGACAGCACACTCTGCCCTGCCATCCAGAATGGGCACAACAGGGCAAGAAGAGCACTGCCAAGGATGGGCAAAAAAGGGGAGCTTTCCTTAAGGAGAGTGGAGCAGGAGAGGTATTCTCCTTCAGCCTATCAAAGACACCGGTGTCAAACTCAGAGGTTTGGTTGGTTTTCATACAACAAAATGTTTCCCGCTCTCTCAATGTTTGCACACTAAGCAGCAGCTGCAAGGAGTTATGTTAACAGCCCCACATCTTTTCATGTGATAAATAACCCTATTAATGCCACCTGTGGGCACTTGGATTTGGTTACCAATGGGCCAGTCTTTGTCCTCCAAGAAAGATCATAGAATCTTTGTGTCCAGGAGGCCAAGGCCTACTCACCTGACTTGTGGTAGAGTTACCTTCAGATTCTTACATTTATATAGTCCCCTATATATTTTAAAATAACTTGAACTTTTTTATAGTTTCTCCCAATAACTGATTCTAGCATTGTATTGCCTTTATTAAGCATAGGAAGTATGGCAGTTGAACTGCATTATTTCATAAGGTGCCCTAGAGCCATCAAAATTCAGATGTTTCTGAGTCACAGTGTCATTCTTGCTCTGGGCAAGGAGGTATCAATTTGCTGCTGGCCTAAATTTACTAGCCTAAAGTTTCCAGTTTCTCCCCTACCTTCTCTTCCTATCTGTTTAGCTTCACTTCTCTGGCCAGGAAAAGCTCACTGATCCAAGTTTTTGACAGACAGAACAAGGAATGAAGGGAGATGTTGCATTGCATTAGTCTTGAGGAAGTGCCTTGTTCAGGAGCAGCTGAGTCCTTCAATTTCCATCTCTTTCCTGTAGGAGCTCTGTTGTGTTTTGACATTTATGAGTACATAATAGAAACCAACAAACAACAGAGTACTGATTTTAAATTAGTTTTGCTGGCAGTTCAACTTTTCGCGTGTGTACTTAATGTTTAAAGGACAATTTCTAATCTTTTGGTGGCAGCCAGCTTTCCTTTAGTGTCTGCAAAATAAAACAAATCAGTAAAACTATGGACTGCTTTAAAAAAAGTAGAATTAAATATCAAGTAGACATTAGAACTTGATTTCAAGAATTGTTTTTTGACTATCAAAGAGGATTTTTCTAATTGTTTTTTTCTCTGCACATGACTATGCACCTTTTAATTTATTTTACTCTGTAGTACTGCATATCCCTGATATGCTGACTGAGAACTTTTTGTGAAGTAATATAACATTTCCTGAAATTTTATGGTTCTAGGAGAGATTCTATTACAGGACATCACATTTATTTCTGTTCTGTGTAGTGAATGCTTGTGCAATCTAGTCTGAAACAGGTTAGTAGATCAAAAATAACACAATGGGATAACCTGTGTGATTGATGATGGAGAGGACTGGAAGGGCAGCAGTCAGACAGACTGCATGGTATATTTGGCATTTCTATAAAATCATTGTATTAAATTAATAGCCACATCATTTTCAATCCCATAAAATTTGGCTCCACTTTTAAATTTATGTTATGGTCACAGGGAGGACTAATTTTCTTTTCTGATGTCTGACTTTTATAAATGTACCATAATTCAAAGCTGTGACAGTGTAGTGTTATATTACTAAGGAATGAAGTTAAGCAAAGACCTTTTAGCTGATTTCAGGTTTTACAAAATACTTTGAGACAAAATTTAGATATTCAAAGTTATATGTCACATAGCATTTAGGAATCAGGTACTTCTTGATTTAAATACCTCAGATAGAACATGTGTCTCAACTATTTTTGAAGCTTTTCTGCCATGGGATCTCATATGGCAGAGATGCTGTCAATTACCAGCTAAAGAGTTGACTCGTAGTAATTTTTAAAAATAGATGTGGCAGTCAATTTAGATTTTGTACTCAACAGAGCAGAAAAAGAAAGTTTGAAACATGGATTTGAACTGTAATGGTAAAACTACCCTAAACCCAACAGATGTTGTTATAGTATTGATGTAATTAATGCATTGAGGAAAAAATTTTGTTCAACTCCATTTTTAACATAATTCAGAATTCTCTTACTTCTCTGTGTGTTATTTCCAGGATTTGGAGATGTGAACTATTTTTATTCTGGAGATAAATTTGATAGTTTCTAATTTTAAAATAGTGTTGAAGCAGATTTTCCTTTATGAAGTTGTTTAAGCCAGCGTAACATGTTAAGTAAAGAAGTTTTCCTATTTACCTAAACACTTTATATTTTGAGAATAGAGTTAAAGATTACTTGGCATAAAGGCAGTGATCCTGTTTTTAGGTCTGAGTGTAATTAACTATGTTTTCATACATGTGGCTATAACTTATGTAAAAATGTTTGCGCACGTTACAGAATTTTGGCTTTATTTTGACAGAAAAAGTTAAAAATTGCAGAGAAACCTGACTGAGGTCTCAGCAATGGTGGTTTTGTGGAAGCTCTTTATTTTTTGCGTCAAGAGCATAGGACTAGTTCATACACTGACCGTCAGTTCCACAAAACCAAAGAGGAGCTGTTGAAGAGGAGCCCTCTTTACAAGAGAACATGAGAGAACATCTCTATGAATCTTTAGCCTTAGAGGCTTCTCAACATTCCCAAAGAAATCTAAGCCTCACTGATGCCACACATTTCCATGAATGATTTGAAGCACTTTCCTTCCTTCCATTCCTCCAATATCCAGTCAGTTGATAAACCTGTCTGGTAGTCTGTGAAGACGACATGCTTCTTCTATGACGTATGCGCAGAGCAGAAAACGATCTTTATTCAGAGGAAGCAACCCTACTAGAATTTTCTAAAGCATCTATTTTTGAAATTTTCTAAAACATCTTTCTCATTGCACTTAAGAACCCAGTGTCTTCTAAGGGAGGTAACATCCTGCTGAGTAATATGATGTAGTATTTAATCTCAGTGTTCCAATGAAAGAAATAGTTCTGTTCTCTTCCTCTGAGCTCCTGACTTCATTGCACTTTGCTTCACATTTCTTTTCCCCAGGGAGAAACTGACCATTAAATATATTTATATACCTTTGTCCAACTACAGTTCTCAGAGTTTTCTTACTATATTATATTTTCCTTGACTCTAATTATATAATAACCACATTTATTCCTATTTGCTTGAATGAAGTATGAGAGTGAAGATCAAAATTGCTGTAAAGTTCTTATTTTTACCTATCAGTTTTTCAAGTGTTCAGAAGTTGAATTTAAATTTATGAAATTCCTATTCTCACCTTAAAATTCAACCTTCTTCAAAAGATTGAGAAATTAAGTTATTATACTCATTTCTTTGATTACTGAATTAATCTATCTTTGAAGTAAGCATACCTACAAAATACTTTTAAAAGCTACATCGCAGAATCACAAAATCACAGAATCACTAGGTTGGAAGAGACCTTCAAGTTCACAAAGTCCAACTCATACAACTCTAACACCTCAACTGAACCATGGCGCCAAGTGCCACATCCAATCTTTTCTTGAACACATCCAGGGATGGTGACTCCACC
>VRYO01002772.1:81152461-81163047 GCA_009812075.1 Sialia sialis
GGACTGCTGGTAAAGATGGAGAGTGGCTTCACAAGCTCATCTGCCAGCTCCTTCATCAACCTGGGGTGGATCCCATCTGGTCCCATGGATTTATGAACATCTAAGCTGCTCAGCAGTTTTCTGACTGCCTTTTCCTGGATAACAGGGGGACCATTCTGCTCCCTGACACCCAGGAGGACAGTTGTCCTGAGGACAAGATGTTTTCCCACCAAATACTGAGGCAAAGAAGGCATTTAGCACTTCTGCCTTCTCCTCATTTGCAATTACTAAGTTCCCTCCCAAACCAGTAGAGAACAAAGGTTGGTCTTACTCTTCCTTTTGCCGTTAATATATTTGCAAAATAATTTTTTATTATCGTTTACAAAAGTTGCCAAATTAATTTTGACCTGAGCTTTGACCTCACGAATTTTTTTCCTACATGCCCTAGTAAACTCCTAAAATACTTCCTGAGAGATCTGACACTCCTGCCAAAGATGATACATCCTCTCTTTATTCCTAAGTTCCGTCAAAACCTTGTTGCCCATTCAGGCTGGACATTTGCCTTGTTGACTCATCTTTTGGCACACAGGAACAGTTCCTGTGCCCTCAAAATCTCTGTTTTGAAGTACACCCACCTTTCCTGAACTCCTTTGTTTTTAAGGGCTACTTCCAAGGAAATCTGAATAATTCTCCTAAAGACACCCAAGTCTGCCCTCTGTAAATAAATCCAATGTAAAAGTCTTATTGACATTCCTCCTGATTTCAACAAATATTAAGAATTCTATAATTTCAGGATCACTATGCCCCAAGAGGCTTCCAACCACCACATCTCCCACCAGCCCATCTATATTTGCAGACAATGGGTCTAACATACTCCCTCCCCTGGTGAGCTCACCCCCCAGCTGCATCAAAAAGTTGTCCTCCACACACTCCAAAAACTCCCTTTGTTCAGCTGTATTAAGTTCCCATCAGATGTCTGGCAAGTTGAAGGTGTCTACAAGAACAAGGGTTGGTGATCCTGAAACATTCTCCAGCTGCTTATAGAATAAGTTGTCCACCTCTTTTTCCTGGTTGGGTGGAGGATAACCGACTCCCACTAGGATGTCAGCCTTATTGGCTTTGCCCTTAATTCTTACCCATAGGCATCCAACTTCCTTGTCATTAGTTTCAATACTCATGGCATCAAAATCCTCCCTGATATGAAGGGCGACCTCTCCAACTCTTCTCCCTTTCCTGTCGCCTCTGAAGAGCTTATAGCCATCCAGTGCAGCGCTCCAGCTGTGTGAGTCATCCCACCACATTTCTGTGATGGTGACTACATCGTACTTTTGCTGCTGTACCATGGGTTCCAGCTCTTCTTCTTTATTACCCTCCTGCGTGTATTAGCATACATGCACCTCAACTGGGCTACTCATTGCACCCCTAACTCAGGCTTACCACCCCTGGGCCTGCTACCAGACTTCCCAGCTGCATGACCTTCACCCTTCAAACCTAGTTTAAAGCACTCTCAACAAGTTCCACCAGTTAATGAGCTGAAATCCTTCTGCCCTTAACAGAGAGATGGAGGCCACCTAGTTCCAGCAGGCCAAGTGCCAAAAAAGTTGCCCCATGATCAAAGAACCCAAAATTCTGCTGATGATATCAATCCTTGAACCATGTGTTGATGTGAGCTATCCTATCTCTTGTCTCTGCCACCCAAGGGACTGAGGAGAACCCTACCTTGTGCTCCTGCCCTATCAACCACTTGATCCAGTGCAATAAAGTTCCTTGTACAGTAATTTCATGATTATAAGCCACACCTTTTTCACTGAAGAATCCAGCCTACCCCAGTCATGCGGCTAATCATCAGGTGCGGCTTATCTATGGACAAATCCCAGTGAAATGCCAACCCAGAAGTGAGAGCCGGCCAGGGAGGGTGCCTGGGGCTGCCTTTAAAGGCTTTGCTGGTCTATGAAAACTGTTTACAGCTTGAGCACCTGACACCAAACCCCGGTGCTGGTGCAATTTTTTTACTAATTAGTTACTTTGTTGCACATGGATCCTCGCTTTAAAAAAACAAAAAAAGCGGCTTATATTGGGGTGTGGGATATATATATGGACAAATCCTGTGCTCTACCCAGCTACCCGGATGTGCAGCTTATAATCCGGTGCGGCTTACAATTGTGAAATTACTGTAAATGCCCTGACGCTCCTCTTTTCAGTCTCATCACTGCCAGCCTGGAATATCAGCAGTGGGTAATAATCAGAGGGCTGAATCAGCCAAGGGAGTCTCTCAGTCCGTCTTTCTATCAATGTCAGTTTTAAAATTCCACATATGAAATAGAAAACAAAATGCTTACGAAAAGTACATTTTCTTTTTTTGAAAGATTGGTGCTTATAGTTCTCTGCTTCCAAACACTGTAAGTTTCTTCAGTAGGTTTACAGTCCATCCATATTTCTGTCTCTTTTGCATCTTTGGTATTATATTGCCTGATCATGTGTGTTTTGGTGTATTCTGGCAGTAAATGCCTAGTCTTTTCTCACTTCTTTGTGAAGAACAACAATGTCTTTAGTTCAGCCTTGTCCTTTAGAAAAGGAAGCATGTGTTTATTTTCCCAATGCAAGTCTTAATGAAATCTCAAGGTAATCAAATTCTGGAAAAAAAAAATAGTTTTTGTTTAACCATACTAAAGTAGGCATTTACCTTGAAGTTTCCAGAGGAATATACCTGTCTGTGGCTGTATACTTACCTATATATATGAATGAGAACCACAAGATTATTTTCAATAGGATGATACTAAACATGGAGCATAGACTTGAACATTTGCAGGCATTTTGTATCTTGCCCAAAGAATTTGGAAGAAGTTAGATCAAAGACAAAAATCAACATCTGAGCACAGATGTATATAAAAGCGACAAATACTGGAAGCCACATAGGGATTCATCAGAGAAACACTTGTGACATTATTTTAGTTGGAAGTAAAAAAAATTATGATTTATTCAATTCCAACACACTGTCGCATCTTTTACAGAAATCTCCTATTCAGTTGTTAATGCAGGACACCACCACTCTAGTTTCCATTAATTTATTTTAATCTTATTTAATTCTTTAAAATTCTCTTTAGCCAATTTAGCTGCATCACAAGAGCAATGCTCATCTGAATCAGTCCTGTGGGGATGATTTTTTACAGTTAATTAGACATTCATTAGCTACTAGCCCATAGAAAGCAGGATGCTTCTTGGTTTAACTGTTAATCAATAGATTAACCCTGTTCTTCCTGTTTAATTTTGTAGACACTGAAAAATTCATGGAAATATTCTTTCAGTATTTTAGGAGAAATACTCAAGTTCTAAAATAAATGCTGAAGAGGATATGATAAGCATTTTTTCTCACTGATGTCATAATATGTATACAAAAAGTCACAGAAATCCAGTTTTTTAGATTTTTTTCCCTTTACTATGCTGACATTAAGGAAATTGAGTTTTACTTTATGTGATGTCTGATTCTACAAGCTGAGGCATTTGATTCCATATTCTGGAATGAGTCAGTATTAGCATACTCCTTCACACAGGTACATTCCCATAAAATAATGGAACATTTTTTCAGCTACACAGATTACTTATACTTCTAAATATACTCAGGTGTCAATAATTTCAGCTCTTATTGCTGGTAATTTTTTATTTCCAGTGTTTTCTTTTCATTCAACACATGGAGATTTTTCATGTTTATTATGTTATAATGGAAACTAGACTTAATCTTCTGATTTCTGCTCTCCTTGGAGCTTCAGAGAATTGAAAAGAAAAGTAATTGAAGCTTGTTTTAAAGGATCAGTCTAGTGTAGATTGATTCTCTTCATTTGCACCAATTTAACAGGGTCTTTCTGACTCTCATGGAATTATTATCTCCTGATTACTTGTGAGTCAGACCCTCAGACAAAGGTCTGACATGGCAATGCTAATCAGAAGCTAAATTGTCATATTATGTATTTTAATAAGTGCTAGAGACAAGTCAATGGAAATTACTCTGATACAGTGATTCAGTGAAAAAAATAGTCTCAGCAGAATCTTTTTTTTAATGAATTAGAATGGCTTGCAATCCAGTGGTGTTCAAGCAGCTGTAATTTCAGCATTCCATAGGGCATTTCAAGGGTTTGTCTGAGATTCACTGGAGCAAATAATACAAGACATAGATTATTGAAATGAAATAAGCATCTTTTTCATTTAATTTGATAATTTACACCAAGTTCAGTAAGCTACTTCTTTTTTCTTTTAAAGAGCTTTTGACATGAGCATCTAGGTGTTCATAAAGATTTAGAAAAGATACATTTCAGTGTCATTTCTGTCCATACATTAATAATAAAAGTAATCTCTCTATCTGTTAGAGTAGTTATTTAAAAAAAAATAAAAGAAATTCTGTAAAGGATACTTTAATATAAATACTTTATTAACCGAAGAAGTCTTGTAGTGTGACATTCATTTTTTCCAACAGATTTAAGTAATGTAAGCTCCCTTTGTAACTCTAGAAACAAAACATTCTCATTCCTTTTAGTTATTAATATTTTAGTGAAATTACATATGCTACAGGAAAATAACTTTTTTAACAATAGAACTACTCCTTTTTAAAAAGTCTTTCAATGCTAATAGAAACTGCAAAACGTAATACTGCAGCACCTCTACATGTTAATCATCAAGGCAAAGACTAATTCAAATTTGCAGGGATTATTCATCTTATTTCAAACTTCCTCTTCTAGAAATGCGGTTAGTCACACAACTTGTACTGTATAAGCTGTTCACTAATGTGTGCATCAGATTTAATTTTTTTCTGTGATAATTACAGCAATTTTATGATGTAAGGTGCACCCTTTTGACTAAAATTTTGATCAAAACCTGGAAGTGCACTTTATAGTATGGACAAAGTTCAGAAATTTGCCAAGCTGGAAGTGTGAGCCACAAGCCAAACCACGAGCTGAGCCGCAAGCCCAGCCACGCGCCACAAGAGCCATACCAGCTGGCTCCCGGGGCGGCGGGAGTGCCGGGGCCCGCGGCAAAGGGAGGGCACCTGGGGCTGCGTTTAAAGGCTACGCCAATCCGTGAAAAATGTTTGCAAATTGAGCATCTGCCAGTAAACCCCGCGATCGCACAATCCATTACTGATTCATTACTTTGTTGTGCACGGATCCTCTCTTAAAAAAAAGAAGTGCGCCTTATAGTCTGTTGTGCCTTATATATGGACAGAGTTCGGAAAATTGCCAACAACCTGGAAGTGCGCCTTATAATCCAGTGTGCCTTATAGTTGTAAAATTACTGTAATTCTGATTTTGGTCTTCACAATTGAATCTTCATAACAATTGCAATAAATACAAGTTGCTCTATACCTGTTAACATGAAAGATGCTGAAGTCACCTTAGAGAAGCAGAAGAGTTTGCAGAATTTAAAGAATCCGAGGACAAATCAAGACTTTTTGTCTTTGGAACTTTTTTTTTAAATGCTTTTAGAGGTTTTTAAAGTTGAACTTGTCACTTTTCTATTTGTCTAAATGAGGATTCTTTCACAGGAATGCTTCCTCTCAAGAATAAAATTAAAAAAAAAAAAAAAAAAAAAAAAAGAAGTTTAAGAGGAACAGGACAGTAAACAATTCCTAGGGTTTTTTCAGCATAATTGTTTTCACAGGGAATTCCTAGAAACCAATAAAGTAATGCTGTCCCTGTAACAAAGCATATTAATAATTTTTGTCAAAATAATACTTTCTTGTTTTTTAGAATTAGAATTTCTTATTTCCTTGCCTACAAATATAAAGCTTTGCAATAGCAGTAGGACAATTCAGGACATGGCTGAATATGTTTGAAGGAAGCATGTCTTTGGTCTTGTCAGCAAATAATGTTCATGTTTCAAAGCCAAATTTGTCTTTTTGTCTCAGTGAAAATGAAAGTGTTTGAGGAAAGGAAGGAAACTGAACATTAAAGTAAATACAGTTTAATGCAAGCCTTGTACATGACCTGAAGGTGCCATTTATCCAGTAAAAGACCAGCAGGACTTAGAGTTTCAGGTTTATCTTTTTAATGAGAAAGAAGGGAAGGGAAGGGAAGGGAAGGGAAGGGAAGGGAAGGGAAGGGAAGGGAAGGGAAGGGAAGGGAAGGGAAGGGAAGGGAAGGGAAGGGAAGGGAAGGGAAGGGAAGGGAAGGGAAGGGAAGGGAAGGGAAGGGTATGTTAGCAGCTGAAGGATTTCTATTAAGGTAGAGAAGATTTAGTGGGCCAGAAAAAAAATACACACAAGCATGAATACTGAGGATAAAAACCCCACAACAGAGTGTATATCTTGTATCAAAGTCATTGAAGAATAGTCACTAAATGAGAAAATATTAGTTATCAGTCTTCTCTTGTCTTTCAGACTGTGCAACAAAACATTACAATGTAAATACTAGAATTTACATGAGTATCTATCATTCCTGTAAAACAAAATTAGATTTTTGGAGCTATGAATGCATAATTAATTATTTGATTCATATAACTGATGTTTTGTGTTTTTGAGATTAATTTTTTTGTAGATGACGGTGCTCTCAGGTTTAAGGTAAAAATTAAATATCAGAAAGAAAACTGGAATTTGGATTGTTCTGATTTCCAAATTCTATTCTAGCTGTTATAATTAAAAACACAGTAATCTTAGCTTGTTACAGAATTTATAGCAGTTTTCCTTATAAAAATAGGAAATAGTTGCAGAATGCATTTTTTATAGTTCACATAATTTTTCCTCTATTTTGATCAAGGGCTCAGTGTGGTCACAATCTTGGTTCTCCTGATTATATCACAATAGTGCACCTGCATTTTCCAGGTGGCTGGTCAGATAAAACTCTGAAAAATTAACTGGAGGATAATTTATTTTTAGCTTTTGTTTTTCAACATACTGTATAAATTTTCATCAGGTCACAGTAAAGCACAGTGAAAATGCAATTATAGCAAAGACAGATATTTCAAAAAGTATCCTCAAACTCCTAAGGAACTGCTAGAGGTGCTGCAATTAAAATATTTATACTCTGTGTTCTTATTGGACTCTTGTTTTCTGAGATTTATGAGCTTCAGTAATCAGGAAATTACTTCCTGTAAAATAGCAATGCTTGGGCTTTTTTTTTTCCAGCTTTAGAACTAGTAGAACAGTGATGTGAAGTTTGGTTACCAGGGAGAGTTTTTGGATCTCAGTACTTCACATGAGAGAGGAAAAATTCAAATACAAACAGCCTGTGGCACCAGTATATTTAGTAGATTTTTGGGGGCAGGGAAGGAGTTTCTTTTATTTAGGACCCAGGCCACACTGAAACCACACAGAAGATTTTCAGATGCGTAATATGATACTCTTTAGCTGATTCTCAAGAAAAAAGATTATTTTAACTAACAGTCTTGACTTTATGGGTGCTACCCATAATGTTGTTGTGTAAATTACTTTGTATGCGCTTTTCTGAGGGTGGAAATATTTAATATATTTCTAGTTTTATTCAATGCAAATAAATATAAAAAATTGGTTTTATCATGTTTTAACATATGTTATACTTTTATGCCTAATGAATAGTATAGGAATAATTCAAAGTTTTAGATTACTTGAAGGTGGGGGGAGTTAGAAAATATTTCTTGGAAAATTTGAAATTCACATCTACTTTAGCAGCATCTCAAATGATGTAGCCAATTTGGTGTTGCTACATGGTCCTCATAACCTCTCCTGAGGTTTAGACAATATATCTTGGGAGTATTGCTCTGCAAACCCTCACTAACGTAAAAAGCTCGCTCTTCTGCCAGGAAACAGACAAAGCATTTTAGCTCTGTTGGAAAATTAATAGCTCAGCAAGATTTGCTTTAAGAAGGTCAAGTATTGTCTAAGATTATACCTCTCATTCTATGAATACATTTTTCCATAGACTGAAAAGCATTCCTATATACAGCCTGATATGCTGAGCTAGTTTATAAGTAAAATTACAGCCAGTACTTGAAATCCAGTTTTAAATACAGTCAGTTCATTCCGAAGATAAACAAGTATTTCCAGAAATACTTCAGGGCTATATCACTTCTTTTCATAACAAGCATTATTCTAGTACAAACTGAATCTTATACATGATAACATAATGTACAGTAATTTCATGATTATAAGCCGCACCTTTTTCATTGAAGAATCCAGCCTACCCCAGTAGTGTGGCTTATAATCAGGTGCGGGTTATAATTGTGAAGTTACTGTAATTTTTAACACTTTTGACTCTTTGTGAGGATCAGTATCAGAATCAGTTTTTAAATTGCTCATTGATACTGAATTCAGAATTTGGCAGTCTGAGTAGCTTGAATTGTGTGAGATTCGTGCAGCAGTAAATTTGCAGTTCCTGTCCTTTTATACCTTGCCACTACAATATAAAATTTACTAACCACATGCAATTAATAAGTAAAGACAGTTTATTTATACTTTAGGAGCTCTGTTTCAGAATTCAATGCTCAATACAGCACGTAGAGAGCTTGTGTAACCTGATTAGATTATTCAATCATTTGTTAAAATCAAAGGATATGAAGATATCTTCATCTTTTTCATCATTTCCCTGAAATCTGGGAAAAAAATCCCATCACTTTACATTTACTGGCAGGGTCTCTGAAAACATTTTATAATATGCCCTAGTTATACATGAATTTAATTTAATCTACCTGTCAGCAGTATTGAAAAGAGCTACTTATTGATAAGTGCAGCTAGGATAAAGTTAGAAAAGTGATTACAATGCAGACTCTATCTCTTACTACAATTATTAAATCAAGTCAACATTTTAGCATATCTTCTCTCTTCTTTTTTCATAGTTTAAGTAAAAGTAACTTGCTTAACCACTGTTTGTCAGATGCAGTAATTAACATTTCATTAAATACTATTAAATCCAGTGACCCTGTAGTGGTTTCTTTTTTTTCAAATGTGGAAAAAAATCTTCTTGTGGTGTCATCTTTTCTGTCTTTTCATTCTAATTAGAGTGGTGTCATATTTCATGACAATCAAAATACATTTACTGATTTTGAATTTTTTTTTTTCATCTAATAGAGCAGAGGCAACAGATTCAGACAACCTTAGAACTCCTCAAATAATACTTTTATTTTAATAATTAATTTCTAAATGGAATAATTGAAGAATAATCTCCCCTGGATAACTGTATGAAATCATCATGAGACCAGAAAAAATTCTGCAGTAAAATATTGGGTTTAATAAAATCTATTAAATTAAATATTGCATTATCTGATCTTTTATGGCACAAACTGTAAAATTCCGTGTTGTCACTTTCTGCACTCAGTTACATACTTGCATAACGAGAATGTGTTTTTCAGAGTTGTAAACTACTGTTTTTTCATTTTCTGGTTCTGAAGTTTCAGATTTCAGTGTTTAAGCTTAGACAAATAGATGTTCAGGTTGTTTGCTTGCTTTTGTGTTTTTTTGAGATATTTTTGTTTGTTTTTTATTTTTTTTTTTAAGGAAAGAGAAAAGACAAAAGTTAAAATTGCTGATCTTTGAGGAAAAGAACAAAGAATGAATCAAGGGATGAAGAAAATATGGTCATTATCTTTTAATGCCTCCACTATCAAGTTAAAAAGAAATAAAATAATTTAGAAAGTCACAACACATGAAAACAATAAGGAGTTGAAGTTTCTTGAGAAGATATATCTGCAGATCTTGGTGCAGTCTTGTATAAATAATAGCAGAAAGTTAAAGTACATTATGTTACTTCTTTAGGAATACTTCAGTCAGTATCTAATAAACTGCTGATTTTTCACATTTGAAAAACAAAAGCATTGCATTTTAAGTTTGAATATGTCTACACATAAGTCAATATATGAGGATTTGATTTATTGCAGAGCTTTTAATGGGTCTATTTAGGCTTTTTTCCCTTCCTGTAAGTTCAATAGAGTTTTCATACTTGTCACTTAAGAGATCTAAAAAACCTCCCCTCCTTCCAGTTCTTTACTATCACAATGTAACAGTGTCCTGTTCAACCTTCTACATCTACCACTCCAAACCACCTCCTTTAATTATGAAATCAAGTGAAGCTATATATTCAGCAGCTTCTGAAATCCAAATTTTTTAGCAGTAAAGTTAATTTTTTCAAACAGAGAAAGTGTCAAAATGTGCTCTAAATACATGTAGGATTGCCTTTTAGTCTAATTATTTTAACTTATACAACCTCCAAAACATGTTGTTGGGACCAAGACACTGCTTTGGTGGTTCAAGTTTTATTACTTAAAGATAAATTCTGTTTTCCTTGGTGTCTTCTCTTGATGTGAACGCAGCTTTGGGGAACAGTGTATGATGCTGAGATATGCTGAAATCATTATATCAACAGAGTTTAACCAATTTAATTCAGCTAAGGAGCTGAAAATGACTGGTTTTAAATCCCCCAAATCCAATGGTAGTTCACAAACCCTTACTGCATGAGAGACAAAGAGAATTGTTGCATTTCTTTGCAATTACTCAAGGAAGTTCTGGAACGCTATCATCCAGCTGATTAGGAGGTACTGTCAGTGTACCTCCATGTGTTGGGATGTGACTTCTGGAGCCAAATCACAAACATGCTTGTACCACCAAAGAAGGAGGAGATATAGAAAATAAGTTACAGTAATTTCACGATTAT
>VRYO01002772.1:81166364-81180404 GCA_009812075.1 Sialia sialis
TTTTTTTGTCTAGGTAGGCAGCCTATAAATTTAGATATTATTTTGAGTAACACAGGGAGCAAGAACAATCATAAGTGTTAACAAAAGACATGAGTATGCTCCATATGGTCTATCTAGAAAAAAATAAAAATATTAGGGGCAGGTATTTTATCATAAATTTTGTCTTCACCCAGCAATATTTTTTTCAAAAATTATTTATAACTTAGTGTTTGCATTGCAGTTTTACAGCAAAAAAACCACTCAGGTCACAAAAGTGGGTGTTTTAGAAATGTTTTCATCTCCTGCCAATAGTCATATCAAATATAACTGGGATAATTTAATAGAAAAGGTTGCTTATGTAGATTCTGCCTTATATAGATTTTTCTGCTTTTCAGTTCCTTAATAGTTCATTGCTGCCATCATCTATTGAGCTCTTTTGTGTCATAGAGGAATCCCATGGGATTGGAGCCAGTTCAGGAGAACAATGACAAATGGTGCATTGACTGTGAAAAGCTCCTGGGTAAAATATGGGTTTCATGTCATCCAGTTAAATAACTCTTCAGTTAAACTTGTCAGATATTCTCTTGACCTTTCACAATCTAATTTTGAACATTATATGATGATGTAACATGATAAAAATTGTGACAATACTCTTAGCAGCAGAACTTTCTGATAAATAAGCCTTTTAAGAAAACTCTGAAATAAATAGCTTTATTCTAGAAATGCTACTGTGAAGTTAAAAAATACAAGCACATATGTGATTTCAGATGGATTAAAGAGAATCCAGGAATCTTGATGTAATCCTCATATGAGTGTGGTGAAGGCAATTCAGAATGAGTATAGTCATTACTAGAGGCTGCCAGAAAGTATGCCAAAAGAATGAGATAATTTAAAACTTTATTCTGGCTCTCTAGTTTTTAGCCCTTTCTCTTGAAGTCGAGATGCTATATCACTTGTATATGTTTCCTACTATTCAGTATTTCCATTAATATTTGTGTACACTTATAATTATTAGTATTAGTTGCCATTTAAGTACACAGGCTGAATAATTCACTGTAAACACTGTGTTTGCAAATGCATATCTGAATTTATTAGCAGGGAAATGAATAATTTAAAAGATACAATATAGAAAAAAATTGACAAACTTCTGAAGCTGTTTGTGTAACTGAAGAAATACTAAGATAGGGAGAAGCATAAACTGAAATTTACCTAGTGTGGCATAAAAGTGACTCATACCTCTGCACATATTTCTATATCTCCTGATATTAAAAGTGACAAGAATGTTCTCCTGAGGAAATTCTTTTCTTAAACAAAACAAACAACTTCATTGTCAGCCATTTGCTAAAAGAGAAGTTTTTAGGGATAGGTTTCCATTTTCTGACATTCTTGGTGTCACTCTTTGATCATTGCTAGAAGAGGGAGAAGATAATTAGAGATGGAGAACCTGTCCTGTGAGGAAAGGCTGAGAGAATTGGAATTATCCACCTTGGAGAAAAGAAGCCTTCAAGGGGACCTAATTGTGCCCCTCCAGCACCTGATGGGAGACAGCGAGAAACATGGAGAGACTTTTTACACGAGTGTGTAGTGACAGGACAAGGGAGTATAGCTTCAAACTGAAACTGAATTGGTTTCAATGAGCTGCTGGGAAGAAATTCTTAACTGTGGGTGTGCTGAGGCATTGGAACAGATCGCCCAGAGAAGTTGTGGGTATCTCATCCCTGGAAGTGTCCAAGGCCAGGTTGGATGGGACTCTGAGCAGCCTTGTTTAGTGAGTACCCTGTCCACAGCACAGGATTTGGAACTAGATGATCTTATGGGTCCCTTCCAACCCAAGCCACTCTAAGATTCTATGGTTCTGTGAACCAGCACTGCTGACTTGAGAGTCACTATTTATTGCAATAATTGTTGAAATGGATTGAGGAAATCAGTATCTGAGAACCAGCCAGGGATATAAGGAGACTTGGAGCTGATTGCCTTCTCCTTTTGCTGGGCTGCTTGTGTGAATTATGGCATATCTGCCAATCTAAATGCCATTTTTCAAAGCTGTTTAAACACCTCAAGCTAGTTGTAATTAGTGGTGGCAAAATATCTTTTAGAAGAATGTGGTTTTAATTTCCATTTTTCCCGTGGGTGTTGTGATGTTAGGGATAATGGTGCTGCATGAAGAAAAGTAAGTTTCAGCGTTTAAACTGAAAAGTTGAGACCTTTCTTATTTATATACAGTTAAGAGCTTATTTTCTTTTGGTGTCAGTGCTGGAACAGTTTTTCAGGGCTGTATTCAGGTGCCTAAATATGAGTGTGTAGCTCTGTTTAAGATTCTGTGAGGAATGCAGCTTGGCCTCTAGCCGCTCATGCAGAGCCTTCCTTCACTCCAGCATCACATCTGCCAACAACATGCAAGTGGGAAATTTGGAGTGTCTAAAGGTGTGAGCCTCTTCCTGACCATCTGGCATGATGTATTGGAGAAAAAAAAAAAGTTTGAAACGAGAGGATAAGTCTGGTATTTTCTGAACTATATAGTATTAAAATTTTAACTAGTCTCCAAGTATAAAATAGCTTGTAGGAAAGTTACCATTGTCTTTATGGAAGGAGCTGAGAAATGTCCAAAATGACTTGCACGTAGGAATAGGGAAAAGAAAGATTGCAGGTAGATAATATCAGGCCATTTGTAAAATTTTGTCTCAAAATAAACAGAAAGAAAAATTATCATCTTAGTACCAGCCATATTCTAGTAAAACAGTATTTTTGCGTGTAATTTCACAGACTAATATTGCTGTATTTTTCTGGTATCTGAAAGCTTACATCTTTGGTTAAATGATGGGTGACACAAGGCTGGAGCCAGGCACATTTCGAAAATGTGCTTCTGCAAATCAGAATGAGGAGTATGTACTTTGTTCTAATTATTTCTATATCTCACAAGTGAAACCAGAAGTTAATCTAAGTGCATAAATAATGTTTGAAACTCAGGCTGTAGTTCTAGCACAAAAATGAATACTTGGAAGATCTAACAATTCTGGTATGTTCCATTTTATTAAAAAATCTTGATGCAGCTAATAAAAGAAGGAAAAATGTTTAGCTTTTCATCTTTCATGCTACTCATGAGAAAGTCCAGAGGGGGACTACCAAGATGACTAGAAAAATGGAACTGTCCTATGAGGAAAAGTTGAGAATAATTAGGATTGTTCAGTGTGAAAAGGAGAAGGTTTTGGGGTGACTTCAAAGCACCTTCCAGTACCTGAAGGGAGCATGCAAGAAAGATGGAGAGGGACTTTTTACAAGGGCATGTAGTCACAAGACAAGGGGTAATGGCTTGAAATGAAGGAGGGTAGGTTTAGATTAAATATTAGGAGGGGCTGTGAGGCACTGGAAGAGGTTTCCAGAGAAGTTTTGCCACAGAGGTTGTGTCCTTGGAAGTATTCAGGGCTGAGTTGGATGAGACTTTGAGCAGCCTTATTTAATAAAAGGCGCCTCTGTCCATGGCAGGGTCATTGTATCTATATGGTCTTTAAGGTCCCTTCCAACCCAGACTGTTCTATAATCCTGTGAATCTGTGATTCTGTGTGACTGTGGTGGTTGACCCTGGCTGGATGGCAGACACCCACCAAAGCTGCTCTGTTCCTCCACACCCCAGCTGGATGGGGGAGAGAAAATGTGACAGAGGGTTTGTGAGTTGACATAAAGACATGGAGATCTCTCACCAGCTGTCTTCCCAGGCAGAAGACTCTAGGCTTACCCTCAGTTCATCCCACCTTGCCTATGCCGCTCCTGCCTCTGCAGGGGGAGGACTCCTCCCACTCTTGACCTGAGCAGACAGTTCTGCATTTCTCCAACAGAAACTCCAACAGAGTTTCTTCCCACAGGCTGCAGCTCTTCACAAGCTGCTCCAGTGTGGATCTCCCATCGGCCACAGGTCCTAACAGAAAATCTGGTCCAGTGTGAGCTCCCCACTCTACAGGGACACAGTTTCTGCCTGGAGCCTGCTCCAGAGTGGAATTCCCATGAGTCACAGTCTCCTCCAGGCACAAATTCCTGCTCCAGTGTGGGGTCATCCAGGGGCTGCAGTTGCATCTTCTGAGTCACTGTGAACCTCCATATGCTGCAGGGACACAGCTGTCTCACCTGGTCCTCACCACGGGCTGCAGGGGAATCTCTGCTGGGATGCCTGGAGCACCTCCTGGCTCTCCTGCAGGTGTCTGCAGGGCTGCTGCTCCCACATGCTCTCACTCCTCTCTTCAGGCGCTGTTGCAGCTTGGCTTTTCCCCCATTCTATGACACATTTTCACACAGGCACTACCACAATCCCTCTTGGGGCCAGCTTCCCTCTTGGACAGCTTCTGGCAGCTGCTGAGAGAAGCCACCACTGTAGCCCCCCAGTACCAAATTTTATGCAAGCCCAGTACAGCAGCCTCGGAAGAGCCTGAGACTAAACCATATTGTGGTTGTACAATTCTCTTACATCAGAACATATTTCCCACTTACAGTAATTTCACACTATAAGGTGCACCAGAGTATGAGACACACTTCCGGGTTACTGGCAATTTTCCATACGTTGTCCGTATATAAGGTGCACTGGCGTATAAGGCGCACTTTTGTTTTTTCCCCAGCGAGGATCTGCATGCAACAAAGTAACAAATTAGTAACATGTGATCACAGGGTTTACTGGCTCAGCTCAGGGCCGGGCAGGCTCGGCCCCACTCGGCTCTGCTCGGGGCTGCCGTGGGCTCAGGCGGCCCTGCTCAGGGCTGCCACAGGCTCACACTTCTGGATTGGCAAATTTCCAAACTTTGTCCACATATAAGGCGCACTTCTGAGTTCCGGTCACAATTTCAGTCAAAAGGGTGCGCCTTAGACACGTGAAATTACTGTAATTTAGTTAATGATAATTTGTGTTTCTCTTGAATAGTTTTTGCTAAAAGTCTACAGTCCTGTCATTTACTCTAATACTCATTTTTATGCTTTTCATCCTTTCCGTCAGACACTATCCAGCTACATTATTCTAAATTTGTGCCTATTTTTTATTCCTTTAGTTAGCTTTTGTTATATATGAAACACAGGAAAGAAGACAATATTTTCACCTAAGAGCTATGGTCTTTGGAAGAAATTATTCAGAAAAGTATTATTTATTACTTTTCTCTATGGATTTAAAGTTCAAATTCAGCACCTTGAATTTAAAACAGAAATATGCAACACACTGACATTCTTAAAGAAATGTTATAGGAAGGATTAAAGATGTAAAGGTCTTTGAAAATATGAAGTGGTATAGAAGAGTATTATTGTGAAGGAGAGCAGGTAGACATTAAAGAATAGAGAATAATCCATTGCCCTCTACTACTAGTGTCCTTTAACCCAGTTTATTAATATTTGGATTTAGATCTTCATAAACCGATTAGAAATAAGTAAATATCTGCACAAGTCTAGATCCATGTTAACTTACTGGGGAAAGAAATAATATTAGGCACATGAGCTTATGAATCCTCTGGTCTCTACTTGCAAATTCCATTACAATAAGCAGTAATTGGTTCTGTATACACTAACTATGAATTTAAGACACAATAATTACTGAATGTGGGGTATCCCTGTTTAAAAATTGCTAAAGAGATGACTGAATTACATGTAATTGAGCATGCATACAAGAAATAACTTTCTCAGAAAACATAATTAATAGTAATTATTTTCAAAAAACCCACCTAAAATTAACACTGTACTGTTCAGTTACAATACAAAAACAATCCAATTAGGCACCCTTTATATCCTTTATTATATATATATATGCATATATATATATATATATATATAGCCTTTAGAAAGAGGCAATCAAAAGAAAAAAAAACAGGTATGAAATTACTGTGAAGCGCATCATCCTAAATTTGATGCATATTCATATACCTTATGAGTTCAGATTAAGTTCCTGAAACAGAATCATAGAATTAAAAAGAAAAGAAAAAAAAAAAGAAGAAAGGAATCGGGAATACTTAATCTCTTTATCTGGCTGGTGGGTTGGTGTTTTTTGTTTGTTTGTGTGTTTTTTGTTGTTTTTTTTTTAAGCAGAGTCTCTTATGTTTCATGTAAAGGGTTTAGGTAATAGGTGGTAGGCAGTAGTCCTTCTACAGAAGGATAAATTCAAATGCAAACCTTGTTTTCTCTTACTAACACTTTATAGCAAATTCTAAAGCGTTGATATTTATATGACAGAATATTGATTCAGATTTTTTTTAATTTGCATGCTCCTAATAAAGCTTGTGAGATCTAAGTTTCTGCTGACCCACGTATCTGTATATCTGTGTATATAGACATAATTGGTTTCAAGTGTTCTTCTCCAAGAATATGACTGTCAAAGCTTAAAAAATGTCCTTGTTGATGTTTGGCACTTTATAGGATCTGTGCTTCTATATTCATTATGCACACAGTCCCTGTATTTTACTCTGAATCCAGTCATCTTCTTTTTTCAAAATGTCAAACTGTGCATCTCCAGAACTCATGAAGGGATAAAATGTAGAATCCCTGGGAAGCTTACTATATAAAACAGAACATAAGAGTGGAAGAGCAAATATATGGCTGTCCAAAACTCAACAGCAAAGTATTAAACCAGAAACAATGAGGAAACAAAATACCTTGAATATTTCTACCTTAACTAAATACTTTTGCCATTAAAGGAAATTATTAGAAAATGAGTGGGAAAGGGAGTAGCCAATTGTTTTTTGTAATCTTATATGTTTAGAAACCCCTATTCAGAGAATTTTTCACTTCTCAGGGTCAAAGAAGTAGCTGGAGGATTCTGGCTGGATAGGATGCGCATTATCTGAAGTAACTGCATCACATTCATTCACTATGAAAGGAAACTACTCTGTAACAAATAGATAAAATTTCAGTTCTAATAGAAATTGACACAAAGGCATTTAAAAATAGAAGGCGTAAGTAGAATTTGTTGTTCATCATTCCAATTAAAAAAGATGAAATTAATTTTCCTACGATAAAGAAGTCCTTCATAAATGATTTATTCATAGCCACCACTTATCCAGCAATAATGCTGCCATTATTAAGAGGAATATTGATGAGTTAGATGAAACTCTGCCTACACGTGCAAACAAATGTGATTCATTCCCATTTTTTATTGCATGATTTTCTGCAGTTTTTGTCAGAGGCTTGTGCATTTCAGGTATGTTTTCATGTTGCCTATGTTGTCATATTGTTGTACCAAATTATTTTCTCTTTCCATTGTGTTTATTATGTTGCTTATGTCATGAGACAAAATTATTAGAAATATTTAGGGAAAGGACAACTTTTCAATACTATGAAAAGTAGTGTTTGGAATTATGTCTGAAATAGGATGATTTGAATAGTTTTGATGCTTCAAGCTTCTGAGTAGAATGACCTTTATTATTTCCCTTTTTTTCTTTTTTTTTTTTCCCCTCTCTTTTGTTGTTGTTGTTGTTAGGTTTTTTTTTTGGGGGGAGGGGTTTTTTGTTGCTGTTGTTTTTATCCCAAAATCTCATTTTTTCAGCATCTGTCGTATCTGTTGTATGTGAAGCTTAACATTCCAGTAGACTACGGAGCCAGCAGGTTTACAGTCACTCAAGTTCCCTTGGGCATTTTTTGAAGCTGGTTCCTGAGGAAGTTTTATAACTACTAAGTTGTACTGTAGGATTTAAGTACTAAGCATATTTTCCCTTGACAACAAATACTCACTGCAGTTCCTGGTTTCAGAATGAATTCTGACCTTGTCTCCTACCAACCTCAGAGGAAGATCAGAGCTGCCCAGACCACAGATTAATGGGTAGAGGGGGCTCCAGGCTGGGAGTTTAAGGGGAGAATAAACAAGGATGGAGTAAATGAAGTACAACAACTGCTTTCCTTCTGGATCAGTTGGGCTGGTTATGAGTTGCAGTGAACCATTCATCCATGCTTTGTCTTACTTCTGAGGGATGTGTGTAGTTAAAATCAATTTCTGCCTTCACTTCTGCGTGTGACCCCGTAGTGGTGCAGCATGTAATGCTTCCCTCAGTCCAGCTCTGTCCTCTGGGATCTATCTGCTATTTCTTTTGCCAAAAAATATTGGGTTTTTATGTCAGTTTTTTGCAGTAAGATCTAAAGAAGTACAGGTATTCCATAAATATATATTTACAGAGCAGCCTCTGTAAAATCCAGTTAACTTTCTTAGAAGGCAAACTGAAAAAGTCACAGTTGGCTTATAACAATGTTTAATGGGAGCTTGAGGAAATAATGAAAAATTTAATGCGAGCATGAATCACTACAGTGAATACCAATCTGCAATCAGTAATTTTACTGTCAGAACATAGAGATTTCACCAACAGGTACAGTGTGAGCACTAAAATTAGAAAAAATATTCCCTTTGAAAAGACACATCAGACTCATAGATTACTCATGTCTGTGTAATACAAAATGTGCTTGCAGTTTCTTTGGGGTAATAGAACTGCTGAGTCCCTATGGGGGTAGTGATTTATTCTTACTCAGACATCCTTAATGTTGACTAAATATTATTTTAGTATATGAATTAATTTTTAAATCCACAAACTAAAATAATGTAGAATGATTGAAATTCTAAGTTCAGGTAAATTATTGCTGCTGTACATATAAATAAGCTGCAGACCATAATAATGCAAGGAATGAAATTAGGAGGTCTTGAAAGTCCTCATCAGGAGCAGTTTGAGTCTCTTTTATTTGGCAATTCACTATTCCTGCTGCTCAATACTATTACTTTTTTTTGGATTTGCAACCTTTAAAAAAATTATAAAAAATGAACTATGCTTTCAACTTCAGTCATTTTTGCACTTATTTGTTACCTTTTGATGATTTGACTGCATTTAATTTTGAATATAATCTAGGTATTTAATAAATTAATAAATTAATAATATACATTGAAAATATGATGACATTCATTCTCTCTGGGTATTTTGTATGACATATCAATCTTGTAACCTCTGTGTGATTTCTCTTAACCCTCTTATGCCTAAAAGCAAACTGTGTTTTTAAAGAAAAGATCCATCTATCCAAACCATTGGACTATTCCCTGTGGTGTCTCTCTGTTGGCTTAGGTCAGTAGAAATTAATATAAATGAAACAGTGGACATTCATGCGTTGATGACCAAGCGATTAAGATTATGCTAAATGACAGTTGATATTTATGTGTATTTCTGATTTTATGATTTTTTAGCAATTTTAGAAACAAACACTACAAGAAAGCTTCCTATATTACAAAATTCATGTAGCAAAGTAAGTCATTTTACTTCAATCAATTTATTAATATGGAAAAAAATTGAAGATTCACTGATGTCAGTAGGAGACCTGTTTGAAATTCTGGGTGAAAGACTGAGTCTAAATTTTATAAGTGTTGTTCTGCAAAAATGTATGCTATTTGAGATAGACAACACTGGAAATTAGAAATTAGTTTTTGACAAGAAAATATTTGAGCATCCCTCCTTAGTCTTGATAACTCTTACTGATCTAGGTAGTTCCAGCAAATATTGTGGACTTTGGTTCTCACATTTTTCACTGGTTTCATTTACAAGGAGCTCTAAGGGCAGTGAAAAGCTACATAAATGCAGAATGGTAGCCTCAGTGGTTTCTGTTTTCTTTTTTCCTATTACCCATTCTTGAATTAGGGGAAAACAGGAGTTGAAGGGAGCAATAAAAAAAAAATCAGTTGTGTTCTGAAGTGTTTGATAAGAGAGATCTTGAGATTGGCTAATTTATGTCTAATTTATATAAAATATCCAAATCATAGGCATGCTATTCAAATAGAGAAGATTTTCAAAACTGTTGTAAATAAGGATAAAACAGGAATTACTGCATCCTGAGTGTTTCCAAGTGGTTTTCCTACTGCTGCAGAAACCAAGTGATGATTTATTTGTTTCACTTTGATTCCAAGTAGACAAGAAATGCTGTGTAGTATCAGGCAAAGCAATGAAATAAGGAGCCAATGATTATCAGAGAAATTCTAACAATTTAGCTGTGTGACACGAGTATGCAAGCTTTGGTGGTGTCTGTGAATTACAAATTCCTTTTGTTTTGTCTTTCTGAAAGGTCTTGCTAGACTAAAAATTAAAAAAAAAAAATAGAAAAGAAATTATGCCAAAGATATTCACACTCTGAGAATATGTTATTTTTATTTCTTTTCAGTGGAATAATATCTGTGCATGTATAAACTCCACGACTCTTCCAAGAGTGGTGGAGGATGTAATTTAAAACTATTAGGTTTTTCCTTGAACATTTTTTCCTATTCCTATAGGTCACAGGTCTCTAGAATATTCACAAAGCCTTCATTATTAGGCTATCTTTTCCAGAAGATTGGTTTCAAGGCACACCTGTTTAACATCTTCTGGACTACCTTTCCTTAAAGGAAATAGTTAACTGCTGAATATTTTCCTACATGTATTGCTAAGTTCCAACTGGGAACCTGAAGTGTGTGCACACATTTTCTTACTGTTCAGCTATACTAGTACTCCACTGAACAGATAAGGCTGGCAAGCTGTACCAAGAAATGAGGAAGAGCCCTTCAGTACAAAAATGCAAACCCGACTTCCCAACACTTATATTCTGAATTAACTTGAGCATGTGTTTCAAATCTGTGTAAGTGACGAGTAGTGAGATATCCTGCTGACAATTCTATGCTTTGGAAAGATGATGATGATGATGGTGGTGGTGGTGGTGATGATTATAATCATTATTATCATTGTTATAATTTTTATAATTATTATCTAAGACACTTCAGTAGACATTGACCCAGGAGGTTCAGATCCTAAAAATACTGTACAAAAATAACTTCTACTTCAATTAAACTCTCTTTCTCATTACTTGAAGTCATTATACTTTTTCAATATTCTATTGAAGAGTTGAGTAAAACTTTTCTTTTGACTACAATGCAAGTTACACAAGCTATAATTTGGATGTGAAGGTTTTGTAACTTTTCCAGTAGAAGGTAGCAACACCAATTTCCCATGAGAGTAGAGAATAAATTAATGAGCATGTGGTGCCTTTTGTTTCCCCAAAGCAGCTGTAGTTTTTCTTGCAGTTTTACAATTATCTTCACATCATTCTTGATTACTCATTTTACCTTTGCTCTGATCATGTTGGGAGTAAAGAAAGCAAGGCCATGTTCATGATTTTGAAAGAGAGTAGAAAATACAGGTTATTCTGCATTAAAAAAGAAATGAGAACATTGTCAAACTTATGACTTATGTTACAGCCTTGTAGATATGACAAAACCCCACAAATGTCATCACACCAAAATCTTAACTCATTTTAGGAAGATTGCATAAAATGATTGATATGAAGATTGTTACTGGTCCTGGAACATATTTTTGTTTCTGCAAAATTATTAGCTTTTTTATTCCTCCTTTCACTTGCACCAGAAGAGTAGAATCATTCCCAGAGATAAATATAAAGAGTTTTAACTCAGAGAAATGCTTAAAAAACCATTAAACTTGCAGTTTACTAAGACCTAAGCTATTTAAATAGATGTTTTAGAATTTACATATCATTAGTTGAAAACAGATCTGTACATATCTGGGTCAAATTAATAGCATTTTTATATTTTTTAAGAATCTATGTTGGTAATAGGACACTATTAACTTGTCAATGGATTGGTTTTCATGTTAAAGCTGGGATTGCTAATAAGTGCTCAGGGTAATATCCCTGAAAAACTCTGTAATATGTGAAATTCTCAAAAAAAAAAAAAAAGATAAGGAGGGTCATCTCATTATTTGCAACAGTAATGGTGAGTCAGTATTTCTAGTCCTGAAAAAGTTGGTGGAGTTGAAATCACGGATTGTTCACAAAGGAAATAAATCTGGATAAGTTTGAGGTTGTTGATTAACTCTTCCAAAAGCAGAGGCTTTTTGCTAAAATAAAAAATTTAGACAGTATACCTGATAATGTGCTTGCCTACTTTTATGGATAAAAGGTGTGAAAATAATTTTGTTTATTCTGCAAGTGTGGCAGGTTGTTCAATCTAGTGAGAGCATCTAATTATATTTAAAAATACAAGAAATTTAGCTTTCCTAACACTAATCTCTAATGAAATGCTGAACTAAAGATTAGGAAAATTGACTGAACATAATAGTGTTAATTTAGCACATCTGATAAAGGCAAAACATTGTAAGTGTTGATAGGTCTTTCATGTTCTGTTAAACTGTTAAAACTGAAACTTATCCCAAATTAAACTCACTTTTAATGACTTTCCTTTAAATTCTTTATTAGGTGAGGATCCTTTGAACATCCTACTAGCTTTGTTGATCTGTTCTGTGTTGTCTCTCCACTGTTGTTATAGGTGTTGCTCCTAACAATTTAATGTCAATTTTGTCTATAAATTAAAAAAAAATCTAAATATTTTTGTTTATTTTTCCTTCCTCCTGATGAAAATAGAGACTTTATGATATTATTTGGGAGGGACTGGAAATGTGTGATTTTTCCATCCCCACAAGAATAAGCAGAATCCAAACAGCAAAAAAATGTGATCTTTAAGTTAGATAAAAATGCAGCATTATGGACTATTGAAGCAACTGAAATATCCGGAGGGACAAATAATCTGAAATAGCTACATATTCTGTTGGATAATTTTGGAGTTTTGCATCATAGCAAAATTCTCAAATTTCTAACATACTGAAGTAAAAAGAGTTCTGGCAAATTTCCATTCCTTCATGTTCTTTTGAGTAAACTGTTTTGACACTACTTCAATTCCTCTTCTGACCCATATATCAAATGGTCAAGCTCTGCTGGAAACCTTACTGAAATAACCATCTGCTTTTCTACACACTGCGCACTTTAGAAACTTTCTTATTGATATGTCTCACTTGTTTCATATTGTTTTTTGTTTTTTAAATATTAAGATGTTTTTCCTCCATGGCCTTGATTTTTGCCTCTCATTCATCTTGGTTCTCTTTTCTTTGGTACACTGTCCCCTTCCATTCTTATAAAAGTACACAATATCTGAATGTTCTTGGTTCTTCACCAAACCAAGTATTTGTGAGTGCCTCTATTATGTATAACTCCATGTAGCAGTGACCCATGATGGAAATTTTAATAGAGAAGATGAATTACTTATGCAGTCAATATTAAAAGCTCCTGCATTGTAATTTCACTGCCTATTCTCAGCAGAAATTAAATGAACATGCCACATTATTAAGAAATGGCTGAGACTCAAGGATTAAGATACAGTTCTGATATCAATAAAATATTTCCTGTGAGGAAGCAACACATTACATGAGGAATGCACAGTTGGTAATTCAGCTGTCAGGTAATGGTTTTGTTGAGTGACTGGGGAAGAACTGGGGAATGTGGGCCAGGGGCAAACTCAGAGTGACACTGTCCTAAGATCCTAATCAAAGCAGTTAAAAAATCACTTTGGGCCACTAGACTTAATCTACTACATTTTGTTTTCAAGAAAATTGTTTTGTAGGCAGAGTTGAGCTCTTCAAATTTGGTGCACTGAGGATAAATTGCTTTAATAAAAAAAAACCCAAAAAAACCCTTTCTATTAAAACTTTTATTCTATTACACTACAGAAAGTAATCTCTAAGATTCTGACACGTTTGAGTGGATGAATGAATACATGTAATCTAGTAATCCCTGCTTAAATGAACAAGAGTAGAAGTTTAGAAAACTTCTTTTTGGTACAGATGACTTAAATGCGAAGGATTATATTTAAAAGAACAATGCATAATTGTTAACAGCTGTTAATAGTTGCTATCTTACATTAATTTATGTCACTATATAACACTTTTCTTTAGAGCTAGTGGTGGAAAGTATTTATTTTGTTTTACTTTTTGGTTTACCTTTATCCCTAAGCATAAGTAATTTCTGTCTTAAATAAAATAATGTAATGATTAAAATTTAATCTGATTAATGTAGATTAATTAATTAATATAGATGGATCACTCCCTTATGATCACTCCTGTATATTACAGTAATTTCACAATTATAAGCCTCACCTGATTATAAGCCGCACCTCCTGGTAGCTGGGTAGACCACGGGATTTGTCCATATATAAGCCGCACCTGAATATAAGCCACTTTTTTTTTTTTTTTTTTTTTTTTTTTTTAAAGC
>VRYO01002772.1:81204341-81215145 GCA_009812075.1 Sialia sialis
ACTCTAAATACATTTTTAATTAGAGGAAACAATGAGAGAAAAAAGTTGTGATATTCAAAAAGACATTAAAGGCTTTTGTAGAAACAAATAGAATACTTAAATAGTTAATGGATTATGTGATTCTTTTTTGATTTTACAATTTTATGATGGGATAACATATATATGTTGGGAAAATTGCATTATTGTAGTGCTCTCATGTGTATGAACTTTATTGTGCTAAGCTCTATACTTATAAAAAGAAAAAGTTATAATCCTATGTACAGCTATGCTAGTAGCAATTACCTGCAGGGAAACAAATTCTATTTCAGCTTTATATTGGGGAAAAAGAAACTATAGAGAGGACTACATTATGAAGAGAATGGGGGATGTACAGTAGTCCCTTGATGTGGGGAAATGATTTCTAAAGCCAGCTATACCTGTACAGAAGAACTAATGATTTGAGTTGTGAGTCAGAGCTCTGGGGATCCATCCCTGCTATTGATGTTTCACCTGAAGTAATTTCTGTACAGGCAGTTATGGGCTGAGATACACTGGCAGAAGAACACCTGATGTGAGCTCTGTTTTAGGGAACAGCCTGTCAAAATTGTCTCTTATCCTGCACAAAATGGTAGCCACAGAACCTTTCATTGTGGCCACCTTGGCTGTTTAGTGCGTGAGATGATGTCTGACATTGCACTATGTTAATTAACAGCATTAAGAAGAAGTAATAGCTTAAGAACATGTTTAGAATTAATTTTATAATCCTCTAAGATACTGATATTTTGTTCTCTTCTAAGTTGTGTATTATCAGCCAGGGAAGCACAAAAACAAAATCTCTCTTTTCAGTGACCAGTAAACTATAGTTGCCACTTGTCATTTTACTATTTTTTTTTCTTTCTTTTCTTTTTATTTTGTTGGGTTTTTTCCTTTGTTTTGTTTTTTGGGGGTTTTTTTGTGTGTTTTTTTTTGTTGTTGTTTGTTTGTTTGTTTGTTGTTTTGTTTTTGTTTGGTTGGTTTTTGCTTGTTTGTTTGTTTGTTTTTTGTTTCATGCACAGTCAACAGGAGACTTTCCAGGAATGTTAGTGAGGATGTTCTGTGGCAATCTCCTGCAACGGCAACAGTAGTTCAGCAAAATGTTTGGTGTGCTGCCTCTGCACAAGATGCTTCAAAAAATATTTATTACTTATGATAGGCATTTTTATTCCAAAAAAATTTACGGCAAAAAAAAATACCTCCTTGAACATTTGTGAAGATAAAATTGGCTTTCAGATTTTTAATATAAGCAAATAATTCCAATTCATGTTTGAGATAAAAATGACAAATTCAGAACTTTGGTGCACTCAAATGTCAAACTCACATCATAATGTTATTCCATAATATTTTAAAGAAAAGAAAAAACAAACAATAAGCTCCCACCCCAATACTAAACAAACAAACAAAAAACCCAAACAAACAAACAAAACAAAACAAAATAGCTGTTGGAAGTTGGGAAGAGTCCCTCACTGTAAAGATTAATAGAATAGAATAGAACAGAACAAAATAAAATAGAATAAAATAAAATAAAATAAAACTTTTTAAATAAGAGAAATGTCATTTTTAAAAGAAATATGAAAGATTTTCTCTCATTTGTCCATACTTTTCCATTTCAATCATATGTAGCATAGGCACATATTGTTTCTGAATCTATGAAAATCAGACTATTAATCTTTTAATGTCTTGTTATTCCATATTTTCACTAAATCTGCCATTTCTGCAATCTCATTTCTCTATTACAGTCCCATCCTTTCTCAAATAATCATATTCAATGTCCATTGTCCAATACAGAAATTATTACTGAATTTTATAACTGTTGTGAAGAGAAACAGATGAGTTTATTTGTTGTAATTATAAATTTTCTGGACTATTAGTTTGCAATTTAATTATAAACCCTTCTTAAGGTAAGTAGGTCTCCAAAATGGTGGTAAAACACAAGAATCTGTGTATCTAAAGGTATTGTATTCTGAAGAAGGAATTATCATTAAATCTGGTACTACAATTATTATATTCAGGGAATGGCTAGATTTCTATTGCACTGTATATAGAATATAAAATAGTCTGCACTTTGAGGGACCTTAAAGATCATCCTTGTTCTTCCCCCTGCCATGGGCAGGGACAGCTTCCACTAGGCCAGGTCTCCCAAAGCCCCATCCAACCTGGCCTTGAACACTTCAGGCGATGGAACATCCAGAGCGTCCCTGGGGAACTTTAAAATTACAAAGTTTTGTCTTTTTTTTTCAAGTAAAGATATGCATCTTATCATAAGAATTTAGAAGCTATCATGGGAGAGCAAACCAATACTGAGAAAAAAAAATCTGTATGTGTTATATTACATATATGACATATATTTTTGTGTAGATGCATGTGTTATATATGTCTTTGTGGCTTTGCATTTATGTAAATATCTCATGTAATGCCCTGTGAAGGAGGATCCTATCTTGGCAAGTGAAATATCAAAAGTGAAAAAAGAAAATATCAGGTTTCATAACGAAACCATTTTTCTTTCCCATTAGATTTTTGTGTAAGCTGCATAAGATTTATCACTTTCTACACTCTTCTTGATGCTGTCAGCTCAGCTACTCCATGGACATCAGCTGTCCTAATCCTGACGTGTAGGCTGGTGTGGTTGTCTGCCATCATGAAAGAATTAATTCGCTTGTCTTCATGATTCCCTTGACTGTATTTTCCTTGAAGTGGGATATAGCTCTGTTTCATACTCATGCTGCTGCTCCATAGTCAAGATTTCTTCCTAAATTACTGTTTGAATATATAAATTATGTAATCAAAAGAGCAAAATTAATTAGGGACTTGAGTAATTGCACTCTGAAAGACACATATTATTTAATATAAGGTATTTTAACTCTAAATCAAATTTATTAATCTACTATTTATTGCTTATAAAATATGGTTAGATTGAGCTTTATTTTTACCTTCATCTTTTACTGAAGAATCCCGTTTCAATGGGCTGTGTTAATCTTCACATGTAGTATAAAAGGACACAAATGTAGGGGTTTGCTCTGACTTCAAAGGCTAGCCAAAAAACTTTACCAGAAAAAATAAGTTTTATGGCATAGCGCAGCTGTGCCTGATATCTCTTATTATTATTTAGTTTCATTAACTGATTTAGAATGTTGTTTTATAGACCAACTTCTGTAGACAAATTTTGCTTTTCCTGATAATTCTTAAAGGAATGCACACATTTTGAACAAATATTTAATATTGGTTGGAAGCTGAAGGCTACAGAAAGAAAAGCACAGTCTGAAAGAAAAGAAAGACATAGTCCATTAAGAAGATAAGTGATTATAAGTTTCACCTGCAATGGCAGGGTTTCAGATGGAAATCCACCTTTCTCTTGCTTTATACACACCTGAAACTCAGCCTCTGACATCCTGCTCTGGGTTTTTCTTTTCCCACAGGCCCAGCAGTGTTTTGCTGACCTGAGTGTTTATGTTATTAGTCTGTAGCAGGTTGCACATGTATTAATGTTTGAAAGACCTGTGACTTAGGTGCAGCGTTGTGCCAGTGTTGATCTGCTTGGAGGTGGGTCAGAATGGAGGCTGCCCTGGAACAAACATCTGGCACAGCTGTGCAGAGCCAGGCAGGCATTCCCCTGGCTGTGTTCTGAGCAGGACATTCCTTCAGAGGATAAAGTTCCTTCCTTTCTCTGCCAACTTTTTCTACTGAAATTACAGTAATTTCACGATTATAAGCCGCACCTTTTTCACTGAAGAATCCAGCCTACCCAAGCAGTGCGGCTAATCATCAGGTGCTGCTTATTTATGGACAAATCCCAGTGAAGTGCCAACACGGAAGTGAGAGCTGGCTGGGAGGGTGCCTGGGGCTGCCTTTAAAGGCTTTGCTGGTCTATGAAAACTGTTTGCAACTTGAGCACCTGACACCAAACCCCTGTGCTGGCGTGATTCTGTTACTAATTTGTTACTTTGTTACACATGGATCCTTGCTTTAAAAAAAGAATAAAAGTGTGGCTTATATTCAGATGCAGATTATATATGGACAAATCCTGTGGTCTACCTGTCTACCAGGATGTGCTGCTTATAATCATGTGAGGCTTATAATTGTGAAATTACTGTACTTTATCTTTTTACCTTGTAGGCTTCCTTTCAAAAAAAAGCATCCCACAGTTTCTTCCTAGCTCCTATGGAAGCAATTCATGGAAGTAAAATACCTCAAAGAAAGCAGAATTTTTCCAATCTCGCATGCCCAAGGCTGTTAAGTAAATCTATTATATAACTAGAAGTACAAAGTCCTTTAATTCTTTTAGGGGTGCCTTTGAAATCTACCTCTGGCTTGTACTTTCTGTCATTTAACTGCAACTCTCCAGGACCAGAGGAAATCCTTTAATAACCTGCATAGCACTAAAGGCCTCTCTGTGTGAAGAGGGCTAACTAGTGTATCAAAGATATTACTTATCTTGCTTGAACTGAAATTGTGTGCCAGAGCATAGTTATTAAGAAAAAGAAAATAAAATTATTTTCTTTCTGATTTTAAGTGTTATATAAATCCAGTTGGTCATTTCAGATGGTCCCTAAAAAAGGCAGGGGCAGATAGAAACACTTACGATTCAGGGCTCTACTTTATGTTCAGTCAACTAAAAGGCACATTATTTAAATGATTACTCACTCATGCTTTTCCCACTTCCATAGTCTCCAAATGCAGGTGATTATAAATCAGGGAAATATATTTTTTATATGCAATTAAACTTGCCATAGATTAAAAAAAAAAAAATTAAAAATCCTTACTTTGCATGAAAAAGTGTGTTTGGTTTCTGTTATTCTATAAAGGAGGTAGCATTTCTCCTTCCTCCAGTTGTCTTAAAGGAAAGTATGTATAAATATACAATATACAATACTTTATATATATATATGTATATGTGTGTATTTGGGGTTTTTTTGTTAGTCTAATTATAATTCTGCATTGTTTCATGTAATAACATTATCAGAGCATGAATGTGTAGACAGCTCTTACTGATTGATTCTCTGAAGATCCAAAGCAAAGTTGTGTTTTTATGCATTCATAGTTTTATCCTCCATTTCCTGGTTTAAGCAGACATGTTCCAGATGTGGGTGCTCTTCATTTTTACTGAGCACCATCCTACCAGAATTCCATTTTGTGTTTATAACATTCGTTGTCATCACATTTTCAAACATGCAAAATTTCAATTTCATTTCTGTTCATAGACCTTGAAAAGAATAATGAAGTAATTAAAGGAACATATGGAGAAAGATTATTTTTTCTATACTGTGATATAATTCCAACACGTTTTCTTCCAGATGAATAGCCTGTTAGTATAGAAGAAATCTCAACAGTCTTTTCCATCAAATGAAGTACAATGCATCTACAGTTTGCATTTCTGTACCAATCTCACTGAAATATCACAGTGCTTTAAAAAAGCTATTTTCTTTCTATAGATGAAAGAAAGATGAGCTGTATTTTAAAGGACTGAGTCCTGACTGGTGCAAGAGTCATCTATTGGCACCAAGTAAAATCCTGCTTAATAAGTATTTATGTATCTTAGAGGATACCAGTGAGAGATGGAAATAATATTAACCCTCTTGCTATTTCAGCACACAAAGACATAAAAAATGACAAAATGCAATTCAGACTTGGGTTTCTGCTAGTGGATCTATTTTGTGTTAATCTAATACACGAAGCTCTGTGTTTGTGGTAAGTGTATCTCATCTTCATAGCTATCAAGATCACTTATGATATTTCAAGCAATCTCTTTTTTTGTGGAGTAGACTTTAGAGCTGAATCAGAGTTCAGGACAAAAGACACCTTTTGAAAATATCTTATATTTGATAAAGAGCTGCGACATAGCAATTTATTTGAGTTACTTGTACATGAAATTGCTGTGACTTGAATTCTGTTCAACTAAACCCTCTGTTCTGTTTAGGTGTCAGGGTGCTTGGAAGATGAGGTTTCATTGTTTTTCTTGAGAATTTCTGAGTATAAGAGGAAGCACCTGGAATAAACCATTTTTGTCACAATAAACTTAAAACTTCAGATAACTCAGGGATTTTTCTTTTATAAGCCTGCATTTCACCTCTTTTCCTAACTTGAATAAAACGTGATTAAAACTGCAGATCCCCGTTATCCATACTGTTTAGAAAGCATGGAAAGTAATAAATCTTAGAGATTTCTTTCTGTTACAAATTGACATGAAGTAGAAATCACTTAAAATTCCCGACTGGTACAGCTTTTAGAAACAAATTTAGCAGCACGTAGCAACTGTTAGGTGACTGATAGGTGCTTCTTTTTTAATTTCTCTCTCAGGGAAGTTATGTAATAAATTCTACTTCATCACTCAGAAGGACTGAAAGACTAATTTTAGCTCTGAAGTGTTTTTACATCTAAATTGATCAATAAATTAGATGGATTAATTAATTTCCATTGTCAGGGCCAAGGACTATCAGTGTATATAACCTTGCTGATGTATAATTTATCAGTTTTTCAAACAGTAACTTTTTTTAACTCTCTGACTATCCCTTCCATTTTTAAGTCTTTGTAAAGGCCACTGCAAAGAATAAAAAAATCATCCTAGTAAGAAAATGCTGTTTTTTATATGTTACTGAATAGTCTATCAGTGACACAAACCAGCACTAACCTTAAAAAGATGAAAAAACTCAGAATAAATGTAGTTTGTTTCTGACAGCTGCATAAATTAGATAGAAGTTTCCTGAAAAATTAATATCATTACACATTTTCTGTATAGCCAAGGTTTCACCTGATTGGAATGAAATGATGTAGGTGAGAATAGTAGAATTACTGACGCATAAACAAATATGCATGAATTCCCATTCACTGAATAAGAAATCTTTTATGTTTGGTGAAACCTTTTGAAAATATTTAACTTAAAAGAAGATGTCATTCCCCTGTTCAGAATTTTCCGAAGTCATAATTAATTCTGAATTTAAAAAAATAAATAAAAGACAGTACCTAAGGAAGACCTGGGCTCTTTCCACACACATTAAGTCTTGGAATGTGCTAAATGACCAGAACTCTTATGAGTCATGCCAAGGAGTGTGCTGCAAGTTCCATCAATTCTGTCTCTCAGGAATAATGCCTTTAAACAATAAACATATGTTCTAAAATGTCATATTTTAATGACAAATGTATACAAGAGAAATTAACCATAGTTGACTTGGTAAAAATATGAAATATTTCTAGAAAAATTCTCCAGAAATTAAGTATAGTTCTTCCAATTTCCTCTCTGTACTTCCTCATCTTCAGTTATATTTCTTTTAAATTCCTCTGCTTTTGAAATTAGGTAAATTTAAAAAATTCAAGAAAAACCACATAAAAATTTCTTACTATATACAGTAATTTCACACTCATTAGCTGCACCTGGCTATAAGCCACACTTCCGTGTAGCTGGGAAGACCACGGAATTTGTCTATAAATAAGCCACACCTGAGAATAAGCCACACTTTTTTTAAAGTGAGGATCCATGTGCAATAAAGTAACGAGTTAGTAACAGAATCACGCAATCGCGGGGTTTGGTGTCAGGTACACAGTTTGCAAACAGTTTTCACAGACCTGCAAAGCCTTCAAATGCAGTCCCAGGTGCCCTCCCTGTGCCATGGACCATGGCACTCCTGCCCCCACCAGTGGCTCCGGCTCGCCACCCACCCGGCAGTGGCTCTGCGGCAGCTCCCCACCCACCCGGCCACAGCTCGGTGGCAGCTCCCCGCCCAGCTGGCTCGCTTCAGGTTTGGCATTTTGCTGGAATATATCCTTAAATAAGCTGCACCTGATGATTAGCCGCACTTCCGGGATCAGCTCAATTCTTCAGTGAAATTGGTGCGGCTTATCAGTGTGAAATTACTATATACATTCCGGACAATATTTTGAGAAATAAAATGAATGCTGAGAAAAACAGAATAAAATGCATTGTAGAGATTTTTTATACGAAAACAAAAAATATACTCATGTATTTGTAAGGCCAAAGGTATATTTTCTATAAAATGTGCCATTTCAGAATAGTCTTTTATATAATATTTGTATCTTATTTATTGCTTCTTCATTTTGCCCCAATGGTTCCAGCACTTACTGCTGAATAAGAAGATAACAATATTTCTGAATCAATTACTTTGATTTGGGATTCTTACTGGAAACAGCTCAAGTTCATCTGAATCTTCAGTATTTGTTTCTGTTAAGCAAACCCATTTACCTTGGGTTGATAAGCCTTCATTCTGCTGATCTGTAAAACCTTTTAGGTAAGTTGATTTATAATTAGTGGTCAGTCTGTTAGACTAAAAGCCCTGGTTGGTGTGTTTGCATATCTGTGTTTGCACAGCTGATACAGGGCATTTATTTCCATCAGGACAGTTGGGATTATTGAAAACTGACCAGTTCTCTGCCTCATAAATAGGACATTAAAAAATGTGAGAAATCTTTATCTCTTTCAAATTGTGCTTATTAAAGCACCAACTGGAAATTGCTACAAGATTTATGAGGTTCCGATTATGATTTCTGCAAAGTGTAACTGGCATCAGTAGAGAGAGTTGGATTTTTTTTTTTAGTGATGTGTCTTGGTCAACTAATCAAATGGACACATACAGAAGTAAAAAAGATAATTCAAAATGAGCTAGTTGTTCTCAAAATATGATTCTTCTTTAATCTCTCTTATATCCTCCCCTGACTTATTATGCTTTATGATAATTGGTGAACTTTTGGCCTTCAATCTTGTTTAGAAATAATTTAAAGAATATCATTTACAATTACAATTGTATACAATTAATAGACTAAATATTTGCAAAATATATATTTTTTTTGTTTTGGTTTATTTAAGACTGTAGGAAGTAGAAAATACATGCATGAACTAGCTGCAAAGTGCACTGTATACTCAATATTCACATTTCTACTTAATGAGCGGGATTCTTTTTGGTTTGAAAATTTATTTGCTTTTACAGTAGAGAGCTCTTGACAGTGCTGCAAAATTAACTAAACTGCAACTGCTTTTCCAGTTAAGTTTCAAGGAATTCCATGCAGTTCTGCTTTATAAAATTCAACTCAATACTGTTGCAAGGGTATAAAGTTGATTTTTCAGTTTCAGCTGTCATGGTCACCAACTTCCTTACATGGAGGAACATTTCATGCTGGATTTGTTAATAAGTTTGCAGTACTACTGTACTCTTCATGGCTTCAAGTTGTTCTGTAGAAAATAATCAGATGTTTGGGTTGCATTATGAAAAAAAACCCCCGTAGCTCACAGGTCCTGAACTCTAAAAAGAACACCCTTGCTGGTTCAGGGAGAAAATTTCCCTCAGTGCTAGCCCCGAGCCTGACCATTCTGGTTTGGGATGAGCAGTTTTACCTATACTTGGCCATTGAGTTATCTGAAAATCTCCATTAGTAATCTAGAGGCTTGGGATAAAAAAACAAACAACTGTTGCAAGATTAAATATTTTATTTAATTATAATCATTGAAATGTTTCAATTGTTATGCAGATTGGGAAAAATCCTTTTCTGAAAGGGGAAATACTGCATCCTTATAGCTTAAAGTGTATTTTTCTGTCAATTAAAGCTTAAGAGTTTGGGTTGTTTTATTTAGGTAAAGTTGATATGCACATTCAGAGTCTGAAATTACAAAGATAAGTAGAGGAGCAAGGCATTGATCCTCAAGTGCACAGAATCAAATCCTAAACAAATAAATGCAAATTGTTAGGGCACATCAAGTTTCCTGGAATAGCCAATGAGTATGATGATGTAGAATGTCTCAAGTGCTATCTACATTGTTTTCTTTATTTATTACTGATATATTTGATGTATATGTGATTTGTATGTTCATTTTAGAGGTGAGTATTACTTGAAATAATCTTTCACAGATTATGGAACTGATGTATCTGTTCTGTTCCATACTGTATGGAAATGCTTAAAGCAATACATTATACCAGAATGCTTTCTCTCCAGTACTTTAACTACTGCTTGCTCTGTGATTTCTTGAAGCATTCATTAATTAAGGAAGCATAAAGCAAATCATTGAATTTCAGACTAAGATCAAAATAAATGAATATACTTTTAAAAGGAGAAGAGATACTATTGTTAGAACACTTCTAATTTAGTTTATTTAAATTATTTGCATATCTATAATTAAGCTATAGTGCACTTCATTTCTGCATTAAAATTAGGTAGAATAAAATTATCACTTTTAAATAACATCCAATTAAATGTCATTAATGAGAATTTAATCACCATGTTTCATATTAGATATAATTAGCTAATGATCTGTAAATCTGTATGAAACACACCTTAACAATATAACACTTTACATAATAAAATAACCTAAGCCCAAGAAGTAATTAAGATTTCATGTGTGCCATATTTCACTGTCCATGAGAGAAGATACCTGAAGCTCTGATAAAGTATACAATGTTAAATTTGGCTTGCTCTGCCCAAAGCCCTCTACCCTTATTTATCCTTTTATTTGGTACTTTGTGTTTAAATTATCTTAAGGGTCTTGTATTTCTTTGCATTTGTTTTGATAATGTGTGGCATGTTACTTCATTAAACTATTGCATAGACTATGCTGGAAATGTTGGCTTTAGTTTTCTTGATTTCTTCTTTACATTAAGAATTTTCACCAGAGAATTTATTCTCTTAAAATAGAAATTTTCTAAGAGTTTTGTGGCTTCTGGGATGATTTTTTCTCAGATTCTCTGCGCACAATTTCTGTTCAAAATCAGTGAGAAAAAGAACTATTTATTTCATTGCATCAGTGCTACCATAGGATTTTGACTTTGATGACACCATGAGCTAAACTGCCCTG
>VRYO01002772.1:81216145-81248957 GCA_009812075.1 Sialia sialis
TATAATCGTGAAATTACTGTACTATTTACTTTTGAAGTATATTGATAAAAAAAAGCTGTCTGGACATGGTTCTGGGCAATCAGCTCTAAGTGGCCCTGCTTGATCTCCTGAGACACCTTCTGACCTCAGACATTCTGTGTTTCTCTAATTGCTTTGATACCACCTTGTTATGAATGTCTGCACTATCAATTTCTATATGAGATGAGCTCGTTCTGTCAGCTGTCTCTGATTAGATGCTGTGAAGTACCGTGTTGAAACTGAGAATCTTGTTCGCTTTTAATAAGATGCGCCTGGCCTTGAAGTTGTCCCACCAAAAGATAGAAGAGCTCTTTAGTAAATACATTGCTATTCAGGGCAGACTTTGCACTGGTATTTCATTTTTAACCTCATCTTTACTTTCTTTTATTCATTGATTTATCTGTATTTGGAAGCTGCAACAGAAAATTAATCTTTTCTTTGCACATGTTTTAGTAAGTTATAAACTTCTAGATTGCATTACTTAATAAAGGTTTAGTAAAATTCATTCATTGATCTAGCCATGTTAGACAATTTTTAAAATGTGTATTTTTATATCATGTCAAGCCTTGCTTTGAAAGTCTTAGTAATCAAAATCATCAACATTAGCCTTAAAGAAGGAGAGCACTGACTTTCTTGTACTATAAATGAGAGCTAAAAATCCCTGTCATATTTTAAATCAATATTATTTTGCTATCAAAAAATCTTAAGATTACTTCTAAATACTGGCTGGTACAGCATGAAGTTACATTTAGGCAGAAAAGAATAATCAAATTACTTTAATTTTTTGTCTCAGAATAAAGCATGGAGTTTCTCCATTAATGCATTGAAAAATATTTTTTAATTCATGTAATAGTTTTCCTCATAAATATTCTCTCTATAACTCGCACACCATAGAAAGTGCAGCTGTGTAAAACTGAAAATGTATTGCTAACATTTCACTAATTCATAATAATTGAATTGGATGTCTGAATCTTCTTTGGAATTCCATTTATTTCATACTACATTCCTAACCTAACAAATTTAAATGTTATGCTTTTATAAATGCTGTGTTCATTGATTTCTCTGAGATCCTTCATCACCATTCTCAGCAATCGTTTATCACAGAACAAAGGCACGGGTAGCAGTTCATGAGAGATCCTTGCTAGTGTGTGTGCGAGATGATTAGCAGATGGAGTGGTGTTTAAGGGATATTAAAACCAGAGCTGATAACTCTGTCCTGGGGCATCTTGAGGCGCCAGTGGCTGGAAGGGCTGGAGATGTGCTGGGATAGGGCTGTTCCTACAGCAGGAACTCCACCAGCTCAGCCCTGCTCTCAGGACCCTGCCCATGGGGACAGCAGTCCAGGTCTCAGCCCCCCACTCATCCTGCGCCTGGCTGCTGGGACTCTTGATTTCTAACCTGAGAGTCTTCCTTCTGTGAGCTCAGGGAACAGCCTGTCCTCAAAGCATGGCTGTAATCAGCAATCACTCAGTCGAGTGTGATGATAATCATTCCCTTTCATGGTGGATTTGCAACACGAGGTCAGACAGTTTCTCCTCAAGGCTTTTGAAGAGTGCAATTGTGTGCATTGATTAGGGTAAAACTAGCTTGTGTACTGTAAAATGTTTGAGAAATGCATTTCTCTGGCCTGGAATACATATTCACCTTCTAAAAATTAAAAGAGGGGAAATACGGCACCATCATCTATTACAGATTATATAAATGAGGAAGGCTGGTTTTAAATAGCTTTTTATTCACATTTTCAGAAAATAAAATTACAAGTGTTTACTTTGTAGTAAAGTTTAGCCGGAGGAAAAGAAGGCAGACATTCATAATTATATGTGAGAGGAAACCCAGCATAAGATGGCAAACTGCACGACTTTGGTGCTTTCATTTCACATTTCATTTGCATGGATGTGCTTTTGCCCTTTCATGTGCCTTTTTGGGGTCTGAACTTCTAGTTCCTCATGGGAAAGGGAGGAGAGAAACGAGGTGTGCTGCTGGGTTTTTCCAAGCCAGAGGTTTAAGTGTGAGGTGTTTGGTTTCCAGTATGAAGTAGCATATGAGATGAAATGTGTGAAAACACACCACAGTATATGTTGTAGGACACAAGCACTGCTGGCTAAGTCAAAAATCAAAAGGATATTAGGCAAGATCATATTTTCTGCATAGCAATGTCTATGAATTTGTTCTGGGAAAGCTGATGTTTCCAGGATATCTAGAATTATTACCCATATTCTTGGCAGATCAATGTTCTACATACTCCAGAGATGCCTGTTATTTGTTGATTTTTAGCTGCATAATTAAACCAGCAACATGCCTGAGATTTCCCTACACAAAATAATTTTGAGAAAATTTTAAAAATTAAAAGATGACCAAATGTTTAAGAAACAGATACTTTAGACTAATTCAAATAGATGTTTTGGTTGCAGATACCATAACATCCCAGCAGCTGATCAGATGAGGTGTGTCTCTTGACATAGTGATGAGGATATAATTTCCAGCTTTAGTAAATGGTGGCTGCTGGTAAACACCTTCCTTTTGAAGTTGTAATGTTTCAGGTTCTAGCTTGAATCTTGTCATTTCAACAAAATAGTCTTCAATTCTGCCTAAAGCAAAACTTCCCAAAAAGTATACATCTCTTCCTTATTCTCATTTTCCTGTTCTGGAAGTTTCAGTAGAGGTTAGTCAGAGCTATGAATCACAGGGAAGAGTTCATAGGAATTGCACTGTTTAGCTGAAACAGTCTCTCAAAGAGACAGGGTACCAGAGTAAGGTGGAGAAGCAGACTTATCTTTTCAGTATTCACAGTTTATGAATATCTCATCTGGGTTTTCTTCATTATTCTTCTGAGGGTCACAGCCCCTCAAGTTCATTAATAGCAAAGTGTCTTCCCCAGGCTGGTCATGAAATATAGTATCTGCCTGAGTCAATCAGAATTTTGTTTAAAACTGTATGTAAGTTATGAGTTAACATAGCAGTCCAAAAAACAAATCAAAATCAAAAACCTTATGTTGATTTTTGTGGAAACAATAAAGTTCAGATATTTTGTTGTCAATTCATGAGGTCCTGAAATGCATTTCTTACTCGGTAGATAATAAATCTTTACTCACTTCCAACTGCAGGCTCAGACTTCTGCCTCTTCTCAATGCCGTATCTATTAAACATATTTGTTTATTTCACCGTGCCAATTTGGAGTCCTGCAGCGTTCATTAAGAGATGGGAATCTATCTGGGAAAAAGACTGTAATTTTTGCATTCATATGAGTTACTCTCTAGGAAGCAGTTTCTGATTCTGGAAATTAAGTACTGCTCTAGCACGCTTTTTAAGTAATCAAATCCATTCAAAACTCTATCTGGAGGATGTTTCTGAGTTGTAAAATGCTGATGGCTGACTTTCATTGGAAGTTTCAGCTTAAGTACTGTTAGTCTTTTTTGAAACATCACCTTATATTTAAAAGTATTTTAAAAATAGGAAACTGATTTGAAGACTAAAAACTACTAATCCTTGAGAATCAGATGTAAAATGGAGTCTATTAACTGTGTGGTGGCTTTATAATCAAAGATTAGGACCAGAAGTAAAACAGGACATTAATCTTCAGCATTTCCCTATGTCAGCTAGGAGAGGTTGCTGTGAAGGAGCAGTCTTGGTTAACCTCAACTGCTGCATGCCAGGAACATGGATTCCTTTGCTTAATGTAGATTGAATTGATACACAAAACAAATACCTTTCTTTAAAAACAACACATTTTCTGAGGCCAGCATGAAATGTTATCTCACTATTTTATTCCTCCCTGTTCAAGTGAATTCCATAGGTTTTTAACATTTTTTTTTCTGCAGCACTTCAAGTCAATAACAGAGTGCCTTTAAGTAAAAATCTATCTTATATTTTGTTGCGTCTTTTTCAAATTGATGAAAGGGTTGCAAGTATCCTGAGCATTCTTTACTACTACCCCTACTTATTTTCTTCAGTGTTCTCTGACTGGTATTACAGGCAATAACAGTCAAAGCAAAGAGATTTTATTGTTTCCTTTGTGTTGCAAGGGTCTGAAGCTTAGCTCTCAAATTCTGTAGTTCCAAAGAAATATCTTCCTCTAGCCTGGCAGGAAGCTTGCTACTCTGCTTCCAAGTAATAGTGCTAAGTGGTTCATAGTAACTTAAACATAACACCCGCTTAGCATAATAGAAAGAGACAGTTTTAGTATTAGAAGGAAAGCAACATTTGACTTCAGGGAGGTGGAGCTTTCAATTTCTGCATAGTAGTGAAATCTGGTTTTCAGAGTGATATCTGGAAATATCTCCTATCTCAGGAATTTTGTAACATCTCAAAAAGAAGCCATTCTTTTAATGAAACAAAGACATAATGTTATCTCAGTAACCTGTACTTGCTGTGTATTATTGAAAACTCCCAGTGTATTTTTCCTAGCTGACACTTCTACAGTGTTTAACCCACTTACTGTTCATCAGGGTTTTTTGTTTGTTTTGGATTTGGGTGGGTTGGTTGTTTTGGTTTTTGTTTTTTTCTCTTTGGCTTGGTTGGGTTTTTTGCTTGGCGCTTTTTTGTGTGTTTTTTCTTGGTATTAATATCACTATATTAATAGCTCCATAGAGACTTTGTACAATATCTGTGACCTTTTCCATAATGGATTATATGTGTTTGGTTTCCATGAAGTTGGTGTCCTTGCCCAAAGCCCTGTCATTCTCTGTGTGGTGAGATCTTTAACCCACAAACACCGTTGCCATGTTGTACCAGCAATACACACAATTTGCTGAAGCCTGAAAACTTTGGCAAAGCAGTTTAATGCAGGGGAGACTTAGAAGGGTTTGAGATGGTGGCATATTTGTTCATGCTGCTTGCCACATGACAGGTTGTTGAGCTATGCTCTTGTGGAAGCCAGCTGAAAACTTTACAAGATGTCAGAGCTCAAGGCGCACGTCCCATTAACTTTGTTGTAGAAGTGGTGTCCTATTTTTCAGAAAATTTACATGTAAAACTTTAAAGGATTATTTACAGTTTGTGTGTTACTTTTTTTCTAGTATATTTTTCCGGATTCAGCTGTGATGCTAATTATTCTCCAAAAACTTTGTTGAAAACTGAGAAATTGTCTTTCTAACTTGTATGCATTGTAATCCTTTTCCTACTTATTTTTTGTAAATTATCTTTTTCAGAATCCCTTACTTAATTTGTATGTGCATTAAAGTTTAGTTTTTGAATTTTGAAGTAGAATTTAGTATCAAGTTATTCAAAGAATTATTGTCAGAAATGCATATATTTCATTAATGAGTTTATCCTTCTGCCTTTTTGTATTGGTCTTTCTAGGATGTCTTTAAAGTAAACTATTTATAAAGAAATGGGCAGATGGGTAAGAATATTTCTGTCCATAAATATTTTTGCTCTGTGTACACAGTTTATTGATTGCATGCGAATGTTTTTATTTTTTCTGAGGTAGAATGATTTTTCAGACTTCATAACCTTGATGTAGTTCACTTTTCAATTAGTTTAGGATAAACTAGAAACAAAAGCAGAAGGAATCCCTTGAAGGAGAGTGAATTAATAAGTTAGGCAAGAGGTCAAACAAAGTAAATGTCCATGGGCACTTCAGAGCCATCCTGGAGAAACAAATACAAGCACGCATGAGTGCTTCCACATGTTATATAGGCAAAAAAACAATAAGAAGAAATCAACCTCGAGCCAACAAGGCTGAAATTAAATGGAAGAGAGGGAAGTACAAAGAAAAACATATGTTGCATTTGTCTTAGTTTATTAGTGTATTTGTTCATCATTAGGCAAATATAAGTGTATTTTAAGAAAGTTTTTCATAAAGAAACTTCCCTTTAAGCATTTGTTCTCATTTCAAAGCCTGTAACAAAACCTTAGTTTTCTCTTCCTTTATAAGTATACTCGTTGCCCAAAATACATGCAATGAATGTTAAAATGACATTTGAAAGCACTCAGTTTTCTTACCTCTAGTAATTTCATGTGCTTAAATTTCAAATTTAATTTAATCAATATTGTATAGTTGTAAAGTTTTCCATGAATTATGAGCTTCTGAAAATTTAATTTTAAAAAGGGAAGAGGAGTATAAGTCACTAAAAAATCCAAAGTCCTTAAAAAAGTCCACAAAACGAACTAACCAATTAAAAAAAACACAGAAAATAAAAAACCCAACCAAGCAAAACCAAAAACAATCACTTCCCAATGAACAAGAACAATCTTAAATAAGAAAGTAGGAATTAAAGTAAGGAATAAGAGCACTTTGATATTGCATGAATGTTTAGCTGAAAAACTGATTGGAACTTACTTTAGAATCTCCAATTCAGTTCAAATCCCCAATATTTGAACCATCTCACATTTTGAAGAAAAAAAAATGCAACAAAACCCAACCCAACAAAAAACGATAAACCAGTTTAGAAAATACTGAGGTAACAGTAGTAATTTCCTGTGGAACTGTCAAGTGGGCATGTTTTCCTTCCTCTAGGGATTTGCCTGTACTTTATCTGCAGGTTTTACACAGATCTCCACTGCCCTGGTGAAATAAAGAGGAACCAGTAATGTTTATATTCTTCTATGTCTAATATACTGTCAGAACTTGGTTCTGGCAACCTCTGCTCATATATTGCAGAGCCACATTTTATGAGTGATTTCTTTCTAGTGTGCAGATGTCTTGGTGCTACTAAGGAATAATCAAATGAATAAATATAATAACAGACTCCCTCTGAACATCCATAGTAGAGCATGTAGTGACTGCGGGTATTTGTAATCCTAGACTGAAAACAGAGTATGAACTCTCATAGTGAAAACAGAAAATGAATTTTAAATCATGTTGATGCTTTTAAATTCACTGCTTTTGTTTGGGTTTTTTGTTTGTTTTTTATTTGATTTTTTTGTTTGTTTGTTTTCCAACAATAAAGGATTTAGAAAGCAAAGCCAAATTCAGAAAGACTAGCATTAGGATCTCCCCCTTGCAATGGTTCTGCCCTATACCTGTTTTCTCTTCAAGTTTTACTGGTTGTCATGTAAGTGGCTGCAGATACTTTCATCTGGAGTGACAGAGACACATACCTGGTTCAGATATTAATGGCTGTGGCTCATTTGTTTCCATGTTGGTCTAGCTTGAAAAATGAAAATACCAAATACCAATAACTTTGTAGTTAATCTTTTGTTGCTGAAAGCACATACTGTAACAAGTTTCTGTACCATCTCTGTCTTTAAATAAAAAGAATAAAACCCCACACAATCTATTTTTGAAAGTTCCAGAAAGAATTTTACTGAAAATAGAATTAGACCTGTTCTTGTGTTAGTGCATTATGTGCACTGTAAAATAAAAGAGCTATAGAAAAATCAATACAGAAATCAATCTCTTACATTTAAAATAGCAGGAAAATTAAAAAAAAAATTAAACCAAAACTGATTGTAATTCCTCATACAAACTGGATTGCAGGCAAAGTAGACAAGTTGTACATGCTCAAAGCCAAAAAATGGTTTGGTGACACAGCCAAGAGTAGCTAATAAAGATTCCCTCAAAACTCATTATTCTAGAATATGTCTTTTCTGGGACTTAGAGTAGTGTACAGTAATTTCACAGCTATAAGGCACACCAGATTATAAAGCACACCAGATTATAAGGCGCACTTCTGCGTAGTTGGCAAATTTCTGAACTTTGTCCATATATAAGGCGCACCGGACTATAAGGCGCGGTTTTTTTGGCAGCCGGGGAGCTGAGTCACAGCTCCGCTACTCACACTTCCAGCTTGGCAAATATCCGAACTCTGTCCACACATAAGGCGCACCGGATTATAAGGCGCACTTCCAAGTTTCGATCAAAATTTAGTCAAAGGGTGCACCTTATAGTAGTGAAATTACTGTATATTTTGCAACACTATATAGATTAAAAACCTTTTAACTTGGGTCTGGGTATTGAACCAGTGGAAGTCAAAGCCCTGTGTTAAAAAAGTCAGCATGAAAATAGGAAATTATACATTTTTTTCTTCCTGGGGGGTGAGTTTCCATAATGAAATATTACGATCAAATATACCCTTGAATTTTTTTCCTTTAGCTTTGCATCATTTTGAGTAAAGTATTCAAATACTGTGGTTATAATCACAGAAAATAATTTCACAGCAGGAAAGTCACTGTAAATCCAGAAAGCTCAAATATTGAAATACTGGAATTATGGTAGACAGAGTACACAAATTCCTGTAATTATGAAATTATTCTGAAGAATAAGATCAAGGACTAGATTTGCATGGAATTCAAACCTTAGGATAAATCCCTAGCAATATTTTGTTACCTAGTGTTTAATTGTAAAATGAATTTCTCTTTCTTGTTGCTGATGGCAGGCTACTGGGCAAATTATAAGGAAGGAGCAACACATGGAAGGACATGTTTTACACAGCTAAATGAGCTGCAGTGCTGGTGTTACAGAATTAGTATAGCTATCCTTGATGCAATATGTACACTCTGCTCCATAAAAAATGCCTCAGAGATTAAAATATTGATATTTAGTAAAGGCATCAAAATGCCACCAAAATATACAAAAACATATTTTGTTTAAATTTATGATAAACAAAAGGTCAGTTGGCATAAATTTTGTGCCAGATTTATTGCTAACATGCTGTGCTTATTACAAAATAAATAGAATGTTCCTATCTTTGAGTCCAATTTTCTTGCAAATCCTTTAAAAATACTTCATTTTAACAGGCCTTCAAATCTCAATGTAGGGATTTTGTCACTTCATCTGCTTACTCACATGGAATTAAGAGCTCCTTTAGGATTCCTACACAAAAAGAAAATTCAAGAGGGCATGATCCATAATAGCTAAATAGCTAACAAACGTGGAAGCTCAAAGTCTTCCTTCTTTCATCCAGTTGTTTAGACATTGATAATTGGAAAGCTGGGACTGAAAGTTGTGGAGAGCTGTGGACTACCCATTGATCTGCATTTTGCTCTGTGAAGTAGAAGGACAGAGTTACTAATAAATTGTTATTAATCAGAGTTCCTAATCTTCGTTTCTCACATCCTATTTTCTTTGTAGATTAGGTGAAAATTCATTCAACCCTCCATAGTTGTATAAAAAAGCATATATAAATCAGACATTATATACAAATCATTAAACTGTCACATTTCTAAGAGAAAAACTGTCAATTTATTTAGCATTTATTTAAACCTCACTAAGAGCATCTGATGGTGCCATTTGAGATTGGAAGCCAAATTGTGATGTTAAGAATTAAGCAAGGAATTCAGACAGGAATTACAGATTTCTGTTTTACCAAACAACTTGTTTTCCATACATGTCTTTCTGTATATGCTAGGATCATTCCTTGGAGCCAAGATGGAATTTTGTCACCTAAGAGTAAAAAAGACTAAGGAGTTAATTAGGAGTACAGTAATTTCACAATTATAAGCCTCACATGATTATAAGCCACACCTCCCAGTAGCTGGGTAGAGCACGGGATTTGTCCATATGTAAGCCACACCTGAGTATAAGCCGCACTGTTTTTTCCTTTTTAAAAAGTGAGGATCCAAGTAACAAAGTAACAAATTAGTAACAGAATTGCTGCCAGCTGGGATTGGGGTCAGGTGCTCAAGTTGCAAACAGTTTTCATAGACCAGCGAAGCCTTTAAAGGCAGCCACAGATTCCCTCCCTTGCTGGGTCTTACTTCTGGGTTGGCATTTCACTGGGATTTGTCCATAGATAAGCCGCACCTGATGATTAGCCGCACTACTGGGGTAGGCTGGATTCTTCAATGAAAAAAGTAAGTCTTATAATAGTGAAATTACTGTAAATCACAATATTCCGTAATGGTGGTTGCAAGATGGTCTTGGGAGATGGTTCACGGCTCCTATTTTTTACTCCCTTCTACTTTCAACCTTCTACTGTGGTTGGTATATTAATGTATTTCAAACCCTCATAGCTTTCATATAATTGAGTGATATTCTACTAACCAATACAAAGTAAAATGCAAGGGCCTTTTTGAGATATACTGACTTCAGGGACATCCTTATTCTTTCATCAGGAAATATGGTGAGAACATCTACACTGGGCTGTTTTTATGGAATGTCTTGAAATACCCACCTGAAAGTTGTTTTTATTGTCAGAGGAATTCTTAAGCCTAAACAGATGACACAGGGATAAAATTTCTTGTTTTGTGTTGTTTTCAAAATAAATAGTATGTATGGAATTATAGAAAGTTATGTTAGTTTAATCTCAAGCAAATAGATTTTCTCTTTTCCTCAGTATAGTTGGTGAATATAGTAATTGCAACTTGAACAAGTAATAATTAGCAATTCATTCAAAAAACTGGGAAGAAAATATCTTGCCTGAATAGCAAGATTTCTGAGGCATAAAAGAAAAAGGCGTGCATGCTTGATCTTTTCTTTTAATCATGCTCTTTTCTTTCTATAAATATACTTCTATTGATACTGGTTTAAACTGTGTGTCATGACACTTCTTCAGATCCAGTCCTCCACATTTGCTGTATAATTCATCACCTATGAGGCTAATTATAGCATTCACTATTTTAGCCCTTGTCCTCTTGTGAGGAGAATAAATGTTAACACACATTGCTGCTTGGTCTTACTAAGACCAAGATTCAGGCAAATCAGATGGATCACCTTCACAGGTAAAGTCTAATTAAAATAATTTTAAATGCTCAAGATGTGAAGTAAACGTGTAGTTAAGTGTATTTAAACATGTGCAGACTATCTCATGCAAAATTAAAATTACTTTAGAAGGACTCCAGTTCATGATTCATCAGAGTGAATTGCAACTGGGCATTCACTTTAAATAATAAATATCTCATATTTATGGATAGAAATTGTGATGCTGATGTGGATGTAGAGGGAATTTAAGGAAGCAGAGCAGAAGTCTCAGGATGCTTCACACTTTATTCTCCAATGTCCTGCCTGTGCAGCTTAGGAAGTCATTTCTACCTCTTGACAGGTAACTATCTACCAGCTTTAAATTAACCTTAAAATATTTCTTAACATTCATAAGATTTTCCCTTAAAACTGATTTTTTTTATGGCTTAGTCATTTCAGATGTGTATTCCTTTCAGATTTGGAAGATTTTCCAGGTGAAATGGACAGACTAAGATTGCATATGTATTGTGAGAGGCTTGATTTAATTTAAAGCTTTCTTTCTTGTAGAAAATAGTGCTGGGGTTCTTTTTCTGCTTACTATATTATTTAAATGCCTGAAAAGCTCAATATCTTTTCCATAGGTAAAATTCAGTATAAAGTTGAAGAGGAAATAGAAGGAGATAAAACTGCACAATCAGGGATTTTCAGAATCACTTGGTGTTTTTTAGACCTGAGCTGCTTTTGAGGTATCACTCTGGGGAAGTTTAATTCCAGAAAGGACAGGCATGAAAAATCTGAATTGTTTGAGGATTTTCTTTCTCTCCCATAACCCTCATAATAGAAATACTGACATCATAAGTATGCAGTCCAGAATTGCCTATCTTGTGTATCATTTTTTTTGAAACATTAGTGTTATAAATATCTGGTGATGAAATAAGAGAGGCGTTCAGAAGTATATTTAAGTGTTCAGTTTTTCAAGCATCTTTAAAGACTTATTCTTCTTAAATTAAGAAACGATAAATACTTGCTGACATCACTGGAGATTTTAATGCTTGTGTGAGATTAAAAAGTGACAGTTGAGTTTTTAAACTTACACTAATTGTTACTTTAGTGACAATTTCTTTTAGTGTTTATAGCTAAAAATAGATATAACTATGCAAAGCTTGCTTGTAATTATTAAGAAGTGTTGGATGAAATAATGTGAAGCACTTTTAATAATTGAAAATTTTGCAGTTCTCTGATTGTAGATTTTACCAACTTTCCTGAACTAATGTTCAAATACTGAAAGAAAACTGTTTTGCTTTGTTCATCTCAAGAGAACAACAAAAAGCCTGAGCCAGACAAGCAGTGGGGTAAAAATTTGTTTAATGCAAAAGAAAAATTCACAAAGTCAACAAGACTTCATCCAGCAAGCTCAAACACACACAGACAGTGGAATACCTGCTTTTTGCTCACTGTGTTCTCTAATAGCCTCCAAAGGCAGTCATCAAAAAAACCCAAAAAGAAACCAAACCTCTGGATTCATACTGAAGATTTGGTATTTAACATGCAGAAAGCACATACTGAAAATGTTTATTTTTTTAAAGTGCTATTTTATACATGTTAGTGCATTTTGAATTTATTTTTAAAGCAACAATTACTTTTTCTTTTTGACTAAACAGATTCCAGTGATACTCGAAATAACATTAAAGACCTGTAAATTGAGAAAATAGACCAAAAATATCAAATTATATGAAGGTCACAAAGTGCCTTTCTTATTCTGACAGATGAGGAAGATAAGCAAAAATATAGAAAGTTCTGAAATTAGAAATTTGATATCTTACATTCCCAATAGGGATTTATACATTATGGCATCATGATGGTATAAATATGTAGCCCCTTTTTCATTCCTCCTAAGCCCAAAACAATGTGAGAATAAGAAGCACAGATTTTCCTTCAATTTCATAATCTGAAATGTATTCCTAGGAGAATAGAGCTATACAACTGGAATTGTCAGTGGGATTTGCAGAATATTAATTACTGCTTTTTAAACTGTTAACTATTAGTGAGTCATAGGACATATCTACTTGAAATTATTCAACCTGCAAATATTAAATTAAAAAGTATAGACTACTAAAATAATAGTGTGGATAGAGAGAAGCCTAATTAATTTTCTATGGCAACTTAGAATTTACTGACAATAATGAAAATATCTGGAAATTTCAAAGTTTTTAATGAGCATTTAGGTAAAGCAAAATGCCTATGGCGGGATGATTGTCGAATTTAGATCACTTTTTGTGACTAATGTTAATGCTGTGAGGAGGAACAGTCTGCTAGACTTGAGGACAATATGCTTTGTGTTTCATAATTTTTACTTTAGCCAAGGAAATAAAATCCATGGCGTTTCTCTTACACTGCTGAGTACTCCAAATATATAAATAAAGAAGAAAAATCTCTTTATTTCAGTTCTGTGTACCTCCCTGATTCTGGAATGGAGTGATTTAGGTGAAAACAAAGAAATGAAACATTTTGTCTCTGTGTAAAGCTGATGTGAAGCAAACCTCTTGAGCCCATTTAGCTCAGCAGTTATTGATCCAGTGTGCAGCCACAACTGTTCAGATGGATGCACAGGTTTGACAGGTGTGCAAGGGTAATGTACAGAGTAAATACCTAAGGAAAATTAAATTTGCTTTGTAATTAGGCAGGATGTTCTCTCCTCACCTTCTTAATTCTCAGTTTCTGGCACAGGAGTTAGTGCTTAACTTCTGATTCACTGCAAGGCAGTTTTCACTCATTTGGGGCCAAACTGGTGAGCAGATTTCAAGACAAATAAGAGGGAAAAGATGCAGATACCCCACTTAAAAGTAATAATTCCAGCAGCTGTTTCCTGGAAAGGTCTGGCATGTTACAGGCACGTGAGCCTTGGCAGGGGTTTTGTACAGGGTGTCACTTTGCCTTTCCCAGTGGATGAAGGTGTGAATTTTGGACAGGGCACAGCTGCTGCTGGTGCAGTGGGAGCCCTGGAGTGACCTTGTGGGGCAGGAAGAGTCTTTCCTTAGGGCAGACTAAGTCTAAATTCAAGCACCTGAACCAAAGGCAAGTGAAAGGAGGGAACAGACTCTTCTGTGCTGTGAGAACCTCCTGCCCCAAGTAAAGGGTAACATCATGCAGCCAATGTGTTCATTTCCTCACACTCTGTGTGCATAATGCCAATGACAATCTGGTGCATCAGATATCAACACTATTTATAAAGAAATACCATTAATTGCAGTCATCTTGCTCTCGTGCAGTAATTTTCCAGGCCTGATTTCAGCAGTTCTGTATTTTTGCTGCATGGTCTCCCTGTTTTCTAAAGCAAAGCCCAGCCCATCTTTCTAGGGTTACCATGGAGCTCCTTTCCCACAGGAGGGTAAGGTTGTACCAGAGTCCTGACTTCGTTCCTGTCTTGTGCATCCACTAACACATCCCTCTGAAATGTGACTGGGAGGGGAGGCTGTGGGTCCTAGGAGAGAGGCCACAGGGAGGCTGGAGTGGTGTGAGGAAATGCATAAAGTTTAAAGGAGTGAAAAGCTCAAGAAGCTTTTGACTTAGCCCTTTTCTTGGGGAGTGAATTGGAACAGGTAGATATGGGAGACATCCTTCAAATCCCACTGGAAAAGGGGAGAAACTATCAAACAGTTTTTCTGGAAAGGTGGTGTTTGGATGAAGAATGTAAAGCCTGAATTCTGAGGCAAGGAGTAGAGACTTGAGTGAAAAGTCAAAATAGGCAGAAAAACCCTAATTTCTATTTGAAGGCAGATCCACATTTAAGAATTCCTGATGTTAAAAAATAGGCATATTTTTCAAACAATGTCTCACTCTGTAGTTTGGAGGCAGTAAATTGCTACTCTTGTCATTTTGTCTGTTTCATATATCTGTCAATAATAATTTGTATTTTAGTCATGATTAATTTGACATATTGTCCGACTATTTGCTATTAAAATCATAGAAATTAAATGTATAACATCTACTAAAATAACAGACTGAATGCTGATTTAATTAATATTGTAGAAATACAAGAATTCATTAGGAAGTTCACAGCTTTGGTTCTGCTGCATTTGCATACTTACTATAAATCTTTAATGAAAGTACTAAATCTGTACAGATCTGAGTGGTCAGTATGGTCTAATTTGAGCTCCTGCATGCAGAAGCAAGAAATATATTAGGAGGAGGCATTTATAAAGTACCTGACTTCAATAAATATGGGACTAGAAGCATGTCAATAAATTCCTAAAATATGAAACCCTTCTTCATCTGGGGAAGAAAAGAACCAAACCAAAAATCAAAACAAAACCCCCCAAGGAAATAGTTACAGGTTTTTTGCTTTATATTGGTGATTGATACTGAAAAAATAGTACCAAAAAAACCCCCCCAAAAAACCCATACAAACCAACAAACAATAGAGATGATTAAATCAAATATTGCCCTGCACAGCTAGATTGTCTCTCTGCTAGAGCTCCTATGTGAATAGCTTCTCAGGACAACCATTTTTCTGTGTAATAGTGTTTTTATTTTCAAGTTTTAAACTTCAGATCTTGAAGTCTGATTAGTAACCAGTGGGATCATATCACTGAAAATATCAAGTGCTTGTTGTAAATTTAGACACCTGAAATTAGAAGACACTTCTAATTTTCTTTCTGTGGTTCTATTTCTCTTCGAAGAATGGGATAGGGATGAACTTCTCATAATGGTGCAGAAATTAATTTATCGATAGCTATGTAGAGTTAAAAAATCTGATGAGATACTGCAAGTTGTTTCCAGAAAATGATTTGAAGGGTCTAATAATGAAGATGAAAGAGGATATTGGGTGATTTGTCATTAAACAAGTACCACCCATTATAAGATTGAATGCAGCAGGTTTCTGGGGGAAAGAATGATATATTATCGTGTCAATAAAACATGCATGTGCAAAGGGGTAAGAATATTCAGGACTTGGTTAGTTTAGCAATACTCTGGGGTTTTTTTAGCGTAGTTGGTTAGTATCTAAAAAGTAAATCTTTACTCATAGTTTGAGTTCAATGGAGAAAAAAATTAATTCTCCTTTACGCAGGGACAACAGAAGAAACATGTATCACGGAACTGCTAATACCTCATTTATACATCCTGAGTCCATTGATATCCATGGGAAACTTGAGGCAAATTTGTAGTAAATGGATTTCACACCAAGAGATTTTTATTAATTTTATTTTACTGATTTTAGACACAGGAATTAAACACTTTGTCTTAAATACATAAATAAGACTGCTCAGGTAAAAAAAAAAAATCTTTCTTATTTCTTGAGTTTTCCATTCTTAATAATTTCTAATTCCAGTAAGAAAAATAGCCATGTTTGTCTATATATCTCTAAAATACAGAGAGATGATTATTTTTTCCCTTGGTTATCTAAACTGTAAAAGCAGAGGAAGCTAAAAATCATAAAAATATACTGTGAATATTTGAACTCTATGTGAATTAAAAGAAAAAAGAAATTAATCTTAATTCTGGGAATTCTAGTATATACATATATATAAATATATATATATGTGTATATATATATATATATACTTTTTTTTTTTTTTTTTTTAATTAGAGCCATTTCAATTTTAACTACAGATAGACCTGCCTTACTATGTGCTCCCTGCCTCCCTCCTTTCCACTAGCCTCATCTGGCATGACTTGGCCATCTTTGGGAGTGGTTCACTGCCTCTAATTTCCATGTTTCACCTGACTTTTCCATTCTTCACCAACTATGTGTGAATGTGGTCATTTAATGAATTACTTTTTTTGAACAAAAGAGAATACACTGATTGGTTTGCTCAGTTATGTAACAGAAATTTGTAAGGGTGCAGCATCAAGCCCAACAGGAAAGTAACTGGCTCTGAGATATGATGGAAATCAGTCTCAAATGTCACCAAATGGCAAATGCTGTCATCTTGATGCTGATGTGACCAGGAACAAAATTAACTAATCAAGCAAAATACAAGATAGTTGCTCTTTTGCTCAGCAGAGCACTTAGACACATGATTCAAATCCTTCAACAAAGGAATCGGGTGCTAAAGTAACTTGACAAATCCTTCTCCAAATCTTAATCGTGCTGTCTACTGCCTAAAAGATTTCTCATCCCATTCTGACATAATCTTTCAGAGGAGGCTGTTGGTTGTATAGACTTCCCTGCTACAGGAAAGTCAACATTTTTCTTTGAAGTTCTGATAATATCTGGGAAAACTTTACATTTTATTATTAATTAATCTAAGTACTACCTGATTAAGAAAAAATGTCTAAATACTTAATATTTATATTTTTCTTTTACTTTCTCAAAGACATTTGAAAGAGACATTTCACTTTTTCTTCTTTTTAAAAAGTACAGACAGCGCATTGTTTTTTCAGTAAAATACTTTGAATTTGTTGAAATAGGACAAAACAGTTACCTATGTAAATGAAAACATAAAATGTTACTTAAAATAAATTAATTTATAGAGAGAGGTTTTTCTGTCACTATTTATAACACATGAAATTGAGCAGAGTGTGTCAGAAGCAGCACTGATTTTGGGAATTGTTTCTATTCAGCACTTCAATGTCCTGGTTGATTATTTACGAGAAAACAGGAAGTGGAAATGGAGCCAAGAGAATGCTCTTAGCATTCCAATTTGTTCACTGCCTTGAGTGCAAAACAGTAATAAGTAATCTAACAATTCAAAATTCTATTCCCAAATTGGTCTGAGTCTTCTTTTTCTCGTCCTTATCTCATCCATTCATTTCTTTTTGCCTAGAAACTAAAGACCTGAAATAAACTCCTCCTTTCATTTACATAGTCTGTCAGCTTTCAACAAGTTTGGGGGATGAGGGTAGAAGAGTCAGTAATGTTTTTCATGATTTTCGTGAGAGTTCTGAGGCTGCCTCAGCCTCCTAGGCTGGTGAAGTGTGGCTTCAATGAGTGGGCATTGAGGTGGACGGAAATCCAGCTGAACATCTGTGCCCTGAGCTTTGTGAAGAGTGGTATGATAATCAAAAAAAGTACCAGCCCCAGCCACCAGTGAGACCAGGGGTGGCTAAAAGGCAGCTCAGCAAATATTTGCTGGGAAGGAATTTAGAGTGAGCCAGCCTCTTCCCAGTGGTGCCTCTGACAAGGCTGATGTCAGCGGGCACAAAATAAAACTCCTTAGATTCCTTGGAAACACAAAAGGTGATTTATACTGTGAGGATAAACAGTGGGACAGGTTTCCTGGAGAGGCTGTGTGAAGTCTCCATCCCTGGAGATGTTGAAAACCCAGCCCTGGACACAGCCTGGATGCTGCTCTGGGCATGGGATTGGGCAAAGTGCTGCCTGGAGTTGCCTCATTGTCTCTGTGAGTCTGTGACGTGGATTTCAGATGAGGCTTGTATTGAGTCTCTGTGAAAGAGTGATCAGAATTGAGGCAGGATTTTGTCTCTGCTAAAGATGTCTTTCTCTTCTTACACAGGATGCTTAATTTTTTGTAATAGGGATGATTACACTTCTGTGCTTTTTGTTTTCTTGTTTTTCTTGTCATGTTCTTGTTGCTTGTCAGAGAAAATTGGTCACAGATTTTCAAATGACAGGAGACCTGACGAAATTATTGTGTTTGGAGACCAAATGTTGCTTCAGTGCCAGTTAGGCCAACTCTCTATTGGGCCCTCTGTGGTGATGACAGTGATTACAGTAATTTCACAACTATAAGCCACACCTGATTATAAGCCACATATCCGGGTAGACCACGGGATTTGTCCATATATAAGCCACACCTGAATATAAGCCACTTTTTAAATTTTTTTTTTAAAATCAGGATCCATGTGCGACAAAGTAATGAGTTAGTAACAGAATCACTGCCAGCATGGCTTTGGTGTCAGGTGCTCAAGTTGCAAACAGTTTTCATAAAGCAGTGAAGCCTTTAAAGGCAGCCCCAGGCGCCCTCCCCGGCCGGCTCTCACTTCCAGGTTGGCATTTCACTGGGATTTGTCCATAAATAAGCCGCACCTGATGATTAGCCACACTACTGGGGTAGGCTGGATTCTTCAATGAAAAAGGTGCAGCTTATAATTGTGAAATTACTGTAAGTTTTTATTTGTCTTTGAGTTAGTATTTGCACCATGTAAGACTTTTTTGAAAAGTAAAGGAAGGTATGCTCTGAATTTTCTTTACTTTCATTATCAAATCAGAAACTTCAGGCACAGGAAAAAGATACTGGAGGGATAAAAAGCCAGTATCTCTGTGCATTCACAGTCATGTGTTGGGTGTACATTTATTTGTGTAATGCATTGTGCAGGCAAGTGTCTGTGTACAGTGTACATTACTTCTTCATTTTTAAGCAGTTTTCCTGAGAGATTTTCTAAGAATGTTTTATGTTTAAGGAAGGAACAATCAAAAAGTTGCAGACCAGGTACTAAAGAGTTAATGGATTATATTCATTATGTCTTATTTCTAGAAAAACAAACTCAGGGAGAATTTTGCCCAATTATCTGTCATGAGTAAGTTGAAAAGCAATCATTATTCTAATCTTCACTTAAAAACTACCTGCACTCATCTCACTTTGTATTCTTGAGAGGGCATGAGAATATTCTAGATTTAGCTTTTTTGAAAGCATTGTTTGGTGTGAATTTTGCTTTTTTTCCTATTTTCACTTTTTTCCCCCCTTACTTGTCAAGAACAGTAAAGAGGAAAGCTATTAAATTTACTCATAAACCTTAGAAATACCATTTATATTTGGGCTTCAGGAGTAATAGGTCATCCATTCTGGCCTTGATATCACCTGTTTTTGTTACGACTATTCAAATATCAACATTTGCTCTCAATTACCCCAAAATCATACTTGCAGTATTTGTCAATAACTAAAATAAGAAATAGCAGTAGTATTTCATATAATGTAGGGCTTAAATTGTTAGAAAAATCCACCATAGTTGATACTTTCTGGATTCTTGAAAATCATAAAAGCCTAAGGAGCAATAATCAGAAAAGATCAGATGGAATACATATATGGAGAAAATTCAAGGTATTAACATCTTGCTAGTTTTCTTTTTTTAAAAAGCTAGTAATAAGTTTATGTTAGAAAAATGGTAAGATATTAGTCTTTCCTTTCTGCTGTTGCCTAACATTTTGAATTCTAGGAAACTGCCACTTTTGCAAGATTTTTTTCTAACTTGCTAAGTGTAAATATTAATATTTATCTGAAAATTATTCTTTATGAAATAATTTTTTAAACTTCAGTAGTATTTTACTGAAATTCAACATTTATTCCAAGGATAAAGAGGAGACAAAAGAGATGAAAAAAGGAACCATGTTTTTCTGAAGTCAATCAGCATTATTCTTATAATTTACTCATGATCACCATTTTTTGGTGATTTATTTTATGCTTAATTTAAACTATTATAACTAGATGTGAATCTGCAATAGAAATGAGGAAGTCTATTGTGATACACAACTATCCCGAGACACTCCAAAACTCTTTTTCTGAGGAATGAATGCTTTTCATAATAAGTCAGGTGTAATACTCTAATCTGCTTTCAGTGGAAATAGAATGGAACCCTCATTTTGAAATATCTCTAAGACCTGCTTTTCCACTCTGCGTAAAAGAGTGGAATTAATTACTAGAGGGCAGAGAATAAAAAAACGGTGTTTCTGTACTGGCATTTAATATTACACTAGGTTTTGTTTGCTTGTTTTTCAAGTTAATATCAAGCATTAGTGCTTACTACAGATTTTCCAACATGATAGAATTGTTTAATGTCCTATACCTTTATCACTGCAAACATAACACGAACAAACCCTAGCTGTATGTTGTGGAAGCACTACCCATTGAGATCAGTTTCTCATCCAGTGTAGAAATGCTTGCTCCTCTTAAAATATGTTTTTCAAGGAAAGAGTCTCTCTTGTCTCTGACGCTTTACTAAAATATCTGGATATGTTGCAACTGTTCTACATGACAAATTTGGGGTGCATGTTTTGTAAATCATTCTTTCTCGTTTTGAATTACAGTAATTTCACAACTATAAGCCACAACTGATTATAAGCTGCACCTCTTGGTAGCTGGGTAGACCAGGGGATTTGCCCATATATAAGCCGCACCTTTTTTTTTTTTTTTTTAATTATTAAGCAAGGATCCATGTGTAACAAAGTGAAAAATTAGTAACAGAATTGCTGCCAGCAGGGTTTGGTGTCAGGTGCTCAAGTTGCAAACAGTTTTCATAGACCAGCAAAGCCTTTAAAGGCAGCCCCAGGTGCCCTTCCTGGCCGGCTCTCACTTCTGGGTTGGCATTTCACTGGGATTTGTCCATACATAAGCCGCACCTGATGATTAGCTGCACTACTGGGGTAGGCTGGATTCTTCAATGAAAAAGGTGCGGCTTATAAGCGTGAAATTACTGTACCTTCTTTCTGCATGTTTGTCAGAATTCCATAGCCTCTGACCAGGTTCTTTTTGATATTCCACATGTGGAGGGATATCTAATTTACCTGTATGAAGACAATTGCCATTCCATGGGATTTCTGACAGTAAAAATATACTATATAACAATACAAATGTAAGTTACACTTAGTGAAATACAGCAATATATACAGTCCAGTTTAATACTCTCACCATCACCATGCTGAGTACCTCCCTTCATCAAGAAGGCAAATGGATTTGTTAAGTCAGCTCAAGCCTCAAAATTCCTTTGTTAATTTTTTTGCGGTTTATACTGTTTGCTGGGATAATCAACACTTTCTCTTCCACAGATATTCAAATCTCAGCTGTGCTAAATTGAACAGCTCAGGGAGACATTCCCACTCTTGTAATGAACTCAGGGAGAAACTTTTACCATGCCTGTTGATGCACTCAGCTGTTGACAGTGTTTACCTAAAACAAAGGTCACCCTCTGATCCCCTGGGGCTGAGTCAGCTTCTACGTGTCAGCTTTGGTCAGTCAAACCCTGCATTATTCCCAAGCTTCATGGCCTGTCTCCTTGCCCATCTCCTCTATGCATCCTTCTATTGTAGGGTGTTATTGGTCAGTCATAATGTATTTTAGAAAAGTGTTATGAAGACAAGCAAGTCACATAACATTTTGAAGTGGACGTAAATTTCATTCCAGGAACACATTCTTTGGTTTGCAAAGCCCAAAACCAGCCACCCTCATTAAATAGAGCTGTGTTCCTCAGCTTATTTCTATAGTACTCATGTATTTGCCAGATGCATTTAAGAGCTAAAGTAAAAGGACATGATGTGGATCTTGAAAACGAAGCTATAAGTTTCATTGCTTTGTCATGTAAACTTTCTAAATGTCAGTGTATTTCCTTGATATTTTCAAGAAAACCCTAATAATCCTGAGAGAAGTAGAGTAGCTTCTGTTTATTTCAGTCCTGTGGACATAATTTGTCCATCCAGAGCAGTTCATATATGGCTGTTGCAATTTAAGTGATGATTTCCCACATCTCCTCAGCTTCTGCTGCAATGTAACCTCTGTCTTTCTCTGTGCACAAAGACATGCACGTGCATGCAAGTACATCTATAAAAATAGGTGATCCAAAAATCTCTCTAATTTCTGCCTCAGCTGGACTTGTTTATTGTATGTACTTCAGCCTGATTCATGCATATTATTTGATAAGTAAATATTACTTTCAGTAGGTGAAAACACTTGAAAATATTTGTGAATATTTTTTATTCTTTCCAAGTGACTTTATAGGAACAGTGACTTAAAGAAAAATCTCATTTCATAGCTTTAAGGCTTCTCTTTTTTGGATAAACAGCAGATAATGTACTGTCCATGAAACTGCAATAAATACTTGGGAAGACAAATGTTCTGTTAATACAGTTTCTAACTGCAGACATCACTGTCTGCTTCTGTGTGTGCATGTGAGCTTTTCCCTCCTCAAGGTTTCTTGCTGTCTGAAACAATGTAAATTCTCTTTGCTTGCTTGCCAATAAGTTTGCTGATATCAAGCTGTATCAGAATGTCAGTGACTGCTTCTCTTCTCATTCATAGAATTGGAAGCAGATTGCGACAGATATTCTCAAGAAACAAACTGGATGTGCTAAAAAATGCATAAGTTGTTTTCAGAATTTGTCTCCAGTAGTGGGAATGTAGAATATTTCTGAATTATGAGATTAAATTGCTAGCTTATTTCTACTCTTCCATGTTTTCCCCTTCCCTTTTTATTCATTTTTCCATCCTATGTGTCTGCCCAAGTTCCAGAGTTGAGCACCAAAAGGACAAGAATTAAATAATCAATTTTCACTGCTACTGTACAGTTTATTTTCCTAGTATTTTGCTATGGGCAAGAGCTTTTAACGTATGCATTATATGTTACATATATATTATTTATAACATTGGCTATCCAAACAACTCAAGACACAGTTTGACAAATGATGCCACAATCAAACCATTTGTCTTTACCAACAAATCAGAGATTTTGACTTGGGACATCCCTATGTTCAGAGTTGCCTGTTCAAATTTGTTTGTTGGACCTGTGGTATGATGACTCCTCTGAAAATAAGAAGAATTCTGCAATATTTCATCAATAGATTCTCTGTAATAAATGTAAAAGAAATGATGAACAGAAAATCTGTCATCCATGCAGAAACTTTATGAATTTTTTATTATCCAAGTAATAAAAACATTTTCTGTGATTACTTAAATCTATTTTTATGTATCAATGTGCTTAATATTTTTGAATATAAATTAATTTTGATGCCTTGTTATCCATTGAGAAGTAGAACATCCCCTCACACTTGTGAATTATTTATGCTTGTGGTAGCAGAATTTTTTATGTTAGTTTCCCTGGTAGTCCCAACAGTTGCTTGTGGTTTGATACTACAACATTTATTCCCCTTGTCAAAGGTGGTCTTGAACCTTTGTCTGTAAATGGAGGATGTAAGCCTGAGTCTCTCAACCTCAGCATTACCATGTTAGAGAGCTCAGCCCTGGATCATGAGAGCCACAGACTTTACAACGTATTACAGTAATTTCACAATTATAGCCGCACCTGATTATAAGCCGCATCTCCCGGTAGCTGGGTAGACCACGGGATTTGTCCATATAAGCCACACCTGAATATAAGCTGCAATGGTTTGGTTTTTTTTTAAAGCGAGGATCCATGTGTGACAAAGTAACAAGTTAGTAACAGAATCGCTCCAGGGTGGGGGTTTGGTGTCAGATGCTCAAGTTGCAAACAGTTTTCATAAACCAGCAAAGCCTTTAAAGGCAGCCCCAGGTGCCCTCCCCGGCCGGCTCTCACTTCCGGGTTGGCATTTCACTGGGATTTGTCCATAAATAAGCCGCACCTGATGATTAGCCGCACTGCTGGGGTAGGCTGGATTCTTCAATGAAAAAGGTGTGGCTTATAATTGTGAAATTACTGTAATTAGTTTTAGGGTTCAGGCAAAATCTCAGCACCTTCTTTTCTTTAGGGCTTTCCCCTAATCTTGCCACAAGGGAGAGTCTAAAAATCTTTGACAGTGAAGTTGTGAGAGATACAAGATTAGAGAACTGTACATGTAAAAAAGGTGCAGATTCTGAGATGTTTCCATGCAGCACTTCCTGTCAACCTAATTTGCTGAGAAAAAAATTATTATTAAATTTCTGGAGAGCCTGAGGGCTCATAGGTCAATCAGACCTCAAGGCATCATTTATGTGAAGCAGTAACAGATGGAGGACATCTCTCTTGGAGAGCTGCCAGAATCATAATGATAGTGATGGGCAGGGACCTGCTGAGAACAAATACCTTGATAACTGCTTAGGGTTCATAAAAATTGCCATTAATGATGCTCTTTTAGCACAAAAAAAAAATAATAAAATAAAAGCTCCTTAGATGTTGAATAGAACCTACAAAATAATTTCACAGTATCTCTTGCAAAAAGTGTTAATTTTTAATTGTAGAAAAACTAATGATAAAACCTTACCGGTGGTGAAATAGCTCTAATTCTAGCAAATTAAAGCCGTCTAAGTAATTTAAAACTTAATTATAAATATTATTTTCATTAATACTTCTATGCCAGTGATGTTCTTCTAAACATAGAACCAAAATGTTAGTAATTTTCAAATCATTTTGAAAAAAACTCCATAAAGTTAAACCATTATTCTATGTTTGAATGTTATTTCTTCTCTTTTTTAGTTTGTGACCTTGATCTATCTACTGAAAAATAGAATGCAATATTGATCCTAATTCTGTAGAATTTTTTTAATAAAGAAAAAAAATACATAATATCTCTGTGGCAAAAAGATATAGAATAAAAATTTTAAATAATGAGTTGTGTTAAGCTCAATAACCCTTATATATCTTGATTAAAAAGACCCTACTGATAATGGGGTTTATAAATATGGATGGAAATAGGTGAAGCTAGGCACTGAGTCAGGAAAGAATTTGCATAACAAAGATACAGCATTCATAGGGAGATTTCTGTAAACAGCCTAGTAAAGTCAGATTTTGGAATAGGTTAATTATTTTCTACACTTCATCAGTCCTTTGAAAAACAAGTACTTCATCCTAAATGAGACACCACCTGAGGGATGTGACTGACCCTTGTAAAAGTGACAATGTGAAAATGCTGTGGATAGCAGCAGTGACCATGGTGATAACAGCACATAGAATTGTTCTTTTCCCCTTTTATGCGTCAGTAAAATCCCAGATTAGAGCCTTAAATACTTCTACTCCAAGCAAAAATTTTTGTTAGCTAATATTTCTGGAAATTTTCTGTATACAGCATATTTTGCTATATAAATTCTCTCCATCATTAGATAAAGTAATCAGTAAAAGGGTTTTGTGTTATTCAGTTTGGTTTTTTTAAATTTGTCTTTTGGTTGTTGTTTTTTTTTGCTCTTTTTTTTTTTTCTGATGTTCCTTTATCTGATTTTGGTATGCTTATTGAAAGTAAATCCTGTGCTTAGACATACAAGTATCCCAATTAATAAGAAAATAATAAGGATTACATAGGGAGTTGTCTTCTTAACGTGATTAATAACAAAGAAGAGTAAATACAAGAGACTGAGGGAAGGATGCAATCAAGAATATTTTTTAAAACTCTGTGTTGAATTGGTCTGTTTCTTTGTCTTTTGCCTGTAGACTGAGGAAAAAGTCCTCTAAGACAATTTTTATCCCAGATACTTCTGTGTCTTTGCTACCTTCAGCCTAGAATTAGCACACCAAATCCTATGAAAATTTCTGTTTTGCACTGAAATCAAAAAATACTGCCACCTTTCTCACCCTTTACTTTTGTGTATTAGATGTACTGAAAAAAGTTGTTGAAATTAGTTGTACTGTACTAAATCACAAATTTTCTACCCTTCTTTTAACTGTACAAATTTCATTTTTGCATGATGCATCTTCCCTGTTTCTGTTTCCCACACCTTTTCAGTTAGAGGGAAGACAGCTCTTTGGTCGCTGCAATCCAATGTCTGAGTGTTGTGGTTTATAGTAATTTATTTACTATTCTTGCTTCTGCTGTAAGTCACTCTTGTACTCTGGGATTTTCTGATCACTGGAGTTCAGTCATTGTATAAGGAATTTTTAACTTTATAGTTAAAAATTTGTTTACCTACTCACCTGACACTAAACAACTGGAAGTGAATGCAAATTCTGTTAATTTTGTTGGACTTTTCATATCCTTTCATGACAAAAAAGTTAAATTCAAAGAATATCAATGGGTTTGTTTGCCTTTTTTTTAGTACTATTCCTTTTCTCTAGGGATAAGAGGTTGGTTGGCAGATATTATGCATTTCTTCATTGTACATCACAAGCTTTTTTTCCACCTAAACTTGTGTTAATAGGTAAGAGAAAACAGCAAAACCAGCACTCCTAAGCATAAGGAATGCACAGGAGTGCACTAAGGACATTGCTACTAAGTCAAAATCCATCTGACTATTAAACTTCAAAAAATGAAACTGCCACTCTCACAGAGAACAGAGATAAAGAATATTTTGGTTTGCAATTCATAGTCATGCTTCACAGGAAAGATTGAAGATATAGGAGATATATACACACACACACATATTCATATATATATATATATATATACAGAGAGAGAGAGAGGATCCCCATGTCCCTTCTATGAAAAAGTGAAAAGTCATCTGTCAGAGGGCATCCACTTGCATACATATTTAATGTTTCTCTGCAGAGACCATGGAAACTCCTTTTCACTGGGCTGTTATTTTATGGGGAATACTTTAGTGGAACAAAATGCATATCTTTGTGATTTAATCTTCACAAATATGAATACTGAATTGCCCTTCAGTACTTAATTATTACAATACCAAGAAATCTTTTCTAGCCATGTTGAATATTAAAAAACTAGACCATCAATGAAGAGGTGATGACATTCTGTATTTTTCACATTTAACTATTTTACCAGAATTTATTAATTGTCTCTGTCAGTTGTTAAAATAAGTAAGCAAGATGCCCTCTGCATGTCTATCAGGATGACTGGCCTAATCAGGCTCAGCAAATTCAATGAGTATTTTGCTAAGCTTAATTAAAATTCAGCCCTGCATTTGAGTAAGCCGCAGTGGTTTGGCAGACCTTCAAAGGGCTACACTGCAGCACAACAATAAAAGTGATAAAGGCACACAAGAACAATAAATGTGATGCAAATGTTCCCATTATTCACAAATCAGGTATAACGTTGGTCCTTTAACTATTTTCTGTTTTCTATGGTGATTAAATTCAAATTTTTGCATTTTTCATTTTCAATCTCTGCAAGTGTCATTTATCCACATACCATTTTATGGTTCTGAGTAAATGGAATGAAATCATTCTAATAATTTAAAAACTACATGTAAGTTATTGCCAATACTGAAAGAATTGCGTGGTTTTGTTTGGTAAAAATTTCAACAGGACTTTTGCTTTGCAGTGGCAAAACTTCAGACCCTTGGGGAGTAACACCTCAGCTCGACCAGTTACTCCTTCAGGTATATTCTTCATTTATGTTTCTTGATGTATGACCTCAGGTCTAGGTTTCTCCTAGCATTATGTAAATTGCAGTTCTTCAGCATTAGACATGAAATGAAGCCTTCCCTGCAGGTACTTCAGTTTTGATTTATAAAATAGCATTGTATACCATCACAAATACTTGTTTTCTATTGTTACAAAATCTCCACCATTCCTCACATAAGTTAAATATCTTTGGAATGCTTATTTGTCACCCTTCCTAAAAAAATGTTAGCTAGACTATATTATTTCTTCAGAATTAGAATTTCCTTTTGAAGAAAAAATGTGTTATGGTCCCTTTGAGTGGCGAGGGCTCTGCATCACAAATAATTCACAGCATACTCCTATGTCTTGTGCATCATGATGGTTTCCTTACCCTTGTCCCATTAGCTTTGTATTCTGGTATGGTGCATTGATATTTTAATATTTTTTGTTTGTTTCTTAGCAAACACTATATTGACAGTCAATCTTGGCTGAAGATTTTTTTTCCTTTAAAAAGTCATTACTTGGAAGAGTTATGTTGTTTCCTATCTTCTGCAGTAAAGTAAACTAACAACTATGGTAACAGATTTTATAATGGCAAACAAACACATTTTTTCAACAATCAGAGAAGCAAAAGAGGAGGAAACAGCAAAAACTGAAGCAAATAGAGTTTTCTGTTGAACAATGTTACTAAAATCTGATTTTGGTCGTAGGAAATAAACATTAGGATTATTTAGAATGAAAGATAGTGATTCAGAGTTAAACAATGATGGAAATGTTGCACAGTGAAAAGACATTCTTAGCTAATGACATATTGTGTACTTTGATGTTTAGTATTTCCTAAAGTTCATTATCTCTGTAGTGGCTTTTACAATCAGAATCTCAATTGTTTTCAAGATAAACAAAAAATCTGAGTTAGATCTAACCTTTAATACAGGTGTATTAAAAAAGTCAGGTATGTACCTGTATATAATATTTAAATTGAGAGACAATGACATTTAATCAGACTTCCCTTACACAAGTCTGTAGCAGCATCTACACAGCAATGCCACTGTACAATTTTCTGGATGATCATTCTGTATTGATCCTTTCCTTTCTAGAAGCATGAAAGTCTGTTCAGGTGCTGGTAGCATTCATCACAACTTCTACACTAACCACAGAAATTACTCTTTTGTTTCCCTTTTCAGTGCTCACAACTGTTATCTCCTCTTTCTTTTAGTGCTTGCAGCAGTTGTTGCCTTGGAAAAGTTTTGGGGCTTTTTTTACCAATCAGGTGTTCAGGGTTGCCACAGTAATTACAAAATACGATATATTCCAAAGTACTTTGCCAGTTTAAGAAACTTTTTCATTGTCTTTATCTGCTTTCATAAAAGCATTAGTAGTGATCTTCTCTAACCCTTTGGGGTGCAGTTTTGTCTGGGATTAACACATATAACTTTTTGAAAATTAGGAAGGAAAAACAGCATAGAATTTATGGCTGAATTTTGTATTATTCATAGGTATAATTTCAACTTTAATTAATCTGAAGAGACCTTATTAGAAAAACTAAATTGGAAACTAAATAAGAAATGGAATGGAGTTGGAGATTTGTTTGATACCATGTCAAGTCTCATCTGACTCAGTGGGCTGGTGTGCAAGTGCCTGTACCAGCATGAGGGAATAAGTGAAATTTTACCTTTGGGTCAGAGCTGTAGGTGTACATGAACTTTAAACAATCGGGCACCCACCCTCACTGAGTTGTCAGATCCAACTTTCTGCAAGCAAAATGTCACTTGCAGCTGAGGTTAATATAAATCAGCAGTACAAAGCATGAGATTTATAATTACAGATATTACAATACTTGGTATTATTACAATTCACAACAGCTAACAGCTAAGCATTCCAGCCTCCACTGCAGTGCTGGGAGATGATCCACAGAAAGCTGTTAATGTAGTAGTTTAATAATAGTTTGTATTAGTTGGGGGTTTAAGGAAAAGGTGACAACTGGTGCACAGAAGCTGAAATTTGCTCCTATTTTTTCAACTAGCATTTACTATTAGAACTGTAGTTTTTACTGTGTATTTTGTCTTGCTTCTGAAATTGCAAGATTAGTAACAAGCTAAAAAAACAGAAAAGAAGTTGTTCCCAGAGCCCTTACACATGATAAAGGAAAAGAAGAAAGGGTGAAAAATTCTGGCAGTCAGCACCATGGATAGCTATTGTTTGTAAAGACACCACTGCTTCTACTATTTTCATTTATATATTTTGGAAATAAAATATATGGTCATTTTTTGTGTTTGGTATGCAGATTGTTGGCTTAGGTTTGGCTTTTGGAGGTGTTTTGGGGTTTTTTTGTTTGGTTTGGTTACATATGGTTAAAGCAGAATAGTATACATGGCACCTCAAAGCACAGCAATGGAACAAGCATCAGGCAGAGATCATGAGTAAGGCAGTAAATAAATGCTTCAAGCACTTTGTGTATTTCAAGTTCTACAGTTTATTAATGTCTACACCAAGGCTTGAGAGTATCTTTATGCACTTTAGTAAAATCTACAACCCCTCATAAAATTCTGCTTTACATGCAGTACTTCATAACTGCAACAAATTCCCAGGAACAAATAAACGTGTCCTGTGTTTGTTTGCATACAGCCCCAATGCTCTGCCAGATTCACCTCTGTGACTCAGCTTAGCAGGACTTGGGGCAATTTAAAACTCTGTAGTCGGTCTGAGCTGCAGCTGCATATTTATCTATCATCCACCACACAAATATCTCATGGTGTGCATGTGAACCATTCATGTGAGCACCATGGTCTATCTATCTCATGCATGTTTGATATGCATCATATTGCATGTCCCTTTAACTGTGCACATATTACCTTTAGACACATGACAATTTCCCATTTCTTACTTGTTATTAAAAAGTATTTGTCTACAAAGTGGAGTTTGACTAAAGTGTATCTCAATATTTAAGTGTTCAGCAGCTGTAAGCCTAAAAGTCAGTCATTTTAGGAAACATACAGTAATTTCACCATTATAAGCTGCACCTTTTTCATTGAAGAATCCAGCCTACCCAAGCAGTGCGGCTAATCATCAGGTGCGGCTTATCTATGGACAAATCCCAGAGAAATGCCAACCCGGAAGTGAGAGCCGGCCAGGGAGGGCACCTGGGGCTGCCTTTAAAGGCTTGGCTGGTCTATGAAAACTGTTTGCAACTTGAGCACCTGACACCAAACCCCGCGCTGGCGCGATTCTGTTACTAATTTGTTACTTTGTTACACATGGATCATATTTGGGTGTGGCTTATATGTGGACAAATCCCGTGGTCTACCCAGCTACTGGGATGTGCAGCTTATAATCAGGTGCAGCTTATAATTTTGAAATTACTGTAATCTTATTTTACCCCGATATCTGTAGGTTGAATGATTTAATAATGTTGAAATTTATATTCCCTCCAGATGATCACAATATTTCAGTGTTGATGGGATTGAGTAGTAAAATTTTTTTACGTTGCTTTCTTACTCTTCATCTTGTAGTATGGAAGGAAGCATAACAGCACTATGATTGAAAGGGTTTTGACTGACAAAAATAGATATTTTCGTAGTTTTTCTTTTTAAAAATTAAAAATTTGGCAGTGACCTATGTGTAGCTCATTTCACTTCATGTTATTTTGTTCTGTTATTTTGGGAATTACATTTTTCAGACCACAAAAGGGATGAGCAATGTTTTGCAATTAGTTCAGCATGGCTTTAAACTTCACAACTTTACTGAAACACGTGGGTATGAGCAGAAACAAGTTATTCTATAAACTTTGAACTCAAGAATTTTTCAAGCTGACTAATTTATTTGTTCTTGTGCCTTCTATTCAATGTTATCATCTTATGTCTGTACGCTTGAAAAAAATGGTTGGACTGTTAGTCTCTAATCATATAAATTTCTCTTGGTTCACTTATTTAGGCAAAAAATTTGTTCCTGGGAGTTTCTGGGTCCTTTGGATAAGCAGCTAAAGAGTCATAGAAAAATGACTTTGCCATACTTATCGGTCATGAAATTTATGATAAATTATTGTTTTGAAAAATGTGGCTGCTTGAAGTGGATTTTGATACATGAGATCAAACTGATGCTAACAGTGATATCTGAAAACAGTATTTGAACATTTATTTTCCAATAGTTTCAAAAACTGATAAGGTGGCATGTATTCTTATGTTTCTGAAGCTATTATTTTCTTTTACAGAAGTAAATGAAAAAAATCTGAGTTATATGTAAGAGGAAAACTGCACAAGTTTTTTTTCCTGCCCCACCCAGTAAAAAATGATGTAGCTACAAAATTATATGATAAGATCCATCAATGGATTTCTTTTTCCAGAAGTATTAGTATTACTGTAAAGTTCAAATCCTGACTACCTCCTCTGGTGTAATTGAATCACAAGTCCTTATCTGGAATCTGCCAAGCATAAATGTACCACATACCCTTAAATGTACAAGGCACTCTGTAAGTGGATCTCCCTGGTTTAGGCCACTAATTAACCCTTGAACATAAATGCTATGAACCAATCCTCCCAATCAGTGTTGATCTAATCCTAAGTATACTTCTTGGTTGGGAAATACAAAACTCTGTCTTGTGGGTGTGTGAAAATGAGAGAAACTGACTGTTAGTGATTTGCACAAGGCTACCGAGTAAATGAGACAAGGCTAGAGCTTCTGAGTCTCTTACTATGAAATTGATAGATTTTATTAAATTATGAATAATATAATTCTATTTATATATTTATAAAATAGCTTCTTCAATTTTAAGTCCTTTAGTTGCAGCCTCCTGATATAACTAGCTTGTGTGTAATTAAAAAATGCCAGGCACATAAATGTGTGCTTAGCTATATCAAATTAACAAGCTTCAAGAAGTGATTACCAGAAATTAATTTAATATTGTATCTTAGCTGTAGACCTAAAAATTCACGTTGATTTATATGTTGAACTTCATATTTTGCTGAGGAAAGTTTTAGGAAAAGGTCTTTCATCCCCTTTTGCCTTCAAATCTTCACTTAGTATTCTGTTCATACTCAATTTTAATTGCCACGTTATAGTTTGCAAAGATGGTATGCAGTTGTAAAATGCTGCACTTTATTGCAGCAAGAGGAATATTTATCTGAACAGATACATTACTGTTACTGTAAAGAATGGGCCTATTTTACTTTATCAGCAGCTGAGGGGAAGGTTAATGGCCATGATGTATCTTTTACGTTGTCTGTGAAACATGGAGTGCTCTGCACTGTTAAGATTTACAGTGTGGAAGACAAAGCCTGTGTTATTCCAAGCACTCTCTTAACAGCAGACTGTAAACCTGGGGATTAACTTCAAAACCCCTAAATATCT
>VRYO01002772.1:81249957-81262863 GCA_009812075.1 Sialia sialis
GCACCTGATGATTACCCGCACTACTGGGGTAGGCTGGATTCTTCATTGAAAATGGTGCAGCTTATAATTGTGAAATTACTGTATTTCCATCTGTAGTGCAGCAGGAGAAAAATCATACAAAATTGTTTAATTTTTATTGAAGAATGAGTGAGTACCTTCAGAGAAGACATGATCATCCTTAAACCTGCTACTAGGAAGTCCAATCTGTTCAGCAAGAAGGGCCAGGTGGCAGCTGGCGGCTACATGGATACAGTGATAAACATCAGGGATAAGGAAGATACTCAGCTCTTGGGGTTTCCATCCTTTTTTCCTGAAGCTGAAAAACAATAGAATGGTGGCACAGCATCCCACTGGGATGAGGCATCCCCATGGCTGCTGGCTGGACTGCTGTGGGATCACTGCAGTTCTGGTAGGACAGACTCTAATGCCATTCAGTACAGGAATAGTTAGGACCAGGTCCATAAAAGGTTATGTGTTCTGTACATGTGAAAGCCGGTGATTAGAGTCTGATCACTTGGGCAAATTCAGAGCTCTTTTTTAGGCACCTGTGTCATGCATTGCCCAGGAATGGTTGAGCATGTTAGAGCAGCATCATAAACCACCCAAAAGCCAGTTGAGAACAGTCCCATTTTAGGGTGTTTATTAGAACTGCCCAGTAAGACAGAAATGCAATGTTTGTTTTATCATTCTTTTTTTTTTTTCTAGAGTCTAGGTAACTTCTTTATATGGCTTGAGCTTTCATTTATGTGTCTGACAGAATGGGAGGGTTTTCATCCCACACCTGGGCAAAAAGGTATGCTCTGCACCTCCTCTGGGCAGCTCCCAGGTACTGGAGAAAAAGGGAAGCTTTATTAGGTATGGAAAAGAACATAAGACAACAGTTTTTCAAGCAGACAATTCAAATGCTTGGAGTTGTCAGTTTTAACCCTCCTTTCCACAGGCATCAATATATTTGTACAACTTTAGTAATTTAATTTGGAACTGGTCCAAGAGGGCAGATCCCACAACTCCATCCTCCCAGATAGAGATATACACTGAAAAATAATGTCAGTTCCTGTTTCTCTGCTGTTTGTAAACCTGATATTGAAGTTTCCTTCAGCAAGCTGACCCACCTTTAATTTGAAACAGAGAAGTAATGCTCATTTCCTCTATAAGACAATCATAATTAATGGTTACAAACATTTCTACAGCTTTGATTTATAATACAATTGGATTATATTGAATTTGCATCAGATCCTGCAAATTGTCATAGTACCAGACTGTATTTTCTTAGGATTAAAAATTTAGGTTCCTGGGTTACGTTCTAATTTTCTTCCTGATCTTGGATCATAGTATTTCTGAACAAGTTCCAATGTAGAAGAAATATCAGACCAAGAGCCTACAGTGAAGTCCCTCAGGTCATAGTAATGATATTAATTACTAAATATAAAGTGTCACGGTTGGACAGAAGATAAGTTAAATATCTCAGAATCATACTTTGTAAAGCGTGACTTTAAAAACACACCTGAGACTCTTCTCGTGATGTAGCAATCAGAGCATGGCTTTCTTTTTCCATATGATTAGTTCCCATAAAATGGACTTTGTTACCTGCAGGGGAGAATCTGTCCATTGACTTTCAGCTGTGTTACAGACACTTCATGTGCATTGTAGAGAGAGTTAGAACCACCACACTGTCTCAGTAAACAATTTGATACATTTTCATGTTTTGAAATGAGAGCTTGTTCTGAGAAGTGGAAGGATGGATATCACCAGGGTCCTATTGATATTACTTATTAGAGTTTGTGCATGGAACTCTGACTTTCTATTTCATAGCTAAGAGAATAGAATTCAGCTGATTCACATTGTTATGTTTATTTTATTTATCCATCCATAATTTACACTGAAAGACTTGAATTAAAAGCTAGGCTTATCTTGATAAAATCTTCCAATGATGATGAATTTTATTTCCTGAAATATACTTGGTTTTTATTTTCTTTTAAGCCATTTTGCTCTGGTTAGGTTTTTGAGATTCTTTTAACAGATTTTACTTTTCAAAATGCAATCAATTATTATAGCTTCAGAAGTTCAGTTTGAGTATTTTTGTGGTGGAGTATAGTTCCATGGAAGAAGTAAGAGTTTATCTAGTAAAAAAAATATTATTTTGTTTTGGTTTAGTACTACAGCAACCAGAGAAAATTAATTGTAGTTCTATATAGTAAATTAAATTTTCCACAAAATTATAAAAGGAAAGATAACTTTTTCCTTTTAGTGAAGTTTTCTCAGTCCACAGGGAAGATATCATTGTTTCTCTTCCTTCTCATTTATTTCAGATAACCTTCTCAGACTTACCAAAGTTTTCAAACGAGAACAATCTTTTTTTCTTTATAGTAAAATATTAAGAACATTGACAACATTCCATCTGCAATATTTCATAGTCTGTCAGATTTAATGCAGACCTAAAAAAATAAAAAAATTTAAAAAATACATATGTTTTTGATAATTCTGTAATACTTTCCATTTGACATTAAATATCTTTGGCTATTACAGCTCTTTCTCACAATGTTGCTATAAATATATATATATGTGCTAAAAGTAAGGGTGTAAAAGATAAGGCTTTTTCTTTAATCAAGTAACCAGACACATTTGTTTATCAAATATATATATATATATTTTTTTTTTTTCTCATACACACTGCTAAAAGGAGGACATCAGTGTGGGAAGCAGCTGGGAAATTTGGTTGTAGGTGCAAATCTGATATCCTAACTTATCTGCTCTTCAGCACTTGGAAAACTTCACACTTCTTGTGTCTCATTTTTGGTAACCAAGGGGATAAAAAAATTTAAAATTAACTATGTGTCAGAACCCTAAAGCCCGTGAGTTTTAAAATTGTTGTGCTTTCTTACACTGACCCCCCAAAAGAGCACTGCTTTTGACTTGAGGCCTTGGAAAAGGCTTCCAAATTTGTGTGCTAGAATTAGAATCCCTGGTGTGTAGTTGGAATAGAAGTGTGCAATTTCAAGTGGTGAAGGGTTCTGAAATTGGGGTTTTGGAGTAAAGTAATAGATATGGGACAAGATGGACATTCTTGCGCGTTGTCTGTTTCTGTCTTCTTGTTCTATCTTCTTCGTGATTTCAGGTAGCAGTTTTTGGATTGGACATTTGGTGCTGCACTGCAGGTCACAGGTGTTTGGTTATTGGATCAAAAGTATAAATAATATAGGTGTTAGTTTTTAATGGTACAGTTAGGCTTTAAAAGACCTTGTAACTAGCTAGATACACCTCCATTTTCACTCACTTTTAGCTGGCAGCTAAGTGTTGCAGAACCTCTGTACTTTAGATAAAATTCAATAAACAACCAAGTCTGAACACAAAATCCATCTCTTGAGCATTCAATCCTAACTCTGAGTGAAGCAGAAGGAAAAAACTAACCACTTTCATTATGTGCTGTGCAATTAATACTGTGTTCACAGAAAAACAGAGTATTTTGGATTGGAAGGGGCCTTTAAAGGTCATCTGTTCCAACCTCCCTGCAATGAGCTGGAATATCTTCAACTAGATCTGTCTGCTCAGAGCCCTGCCAGCCTGACCTGAGGTGTTTGCAGAGATGGGGCATCTTCCATCTACCTGTCTGGGTTATCTGAGCAATCTGTCCCATTGTTTCACTCACTTCCTTTTAAATTATTTCATCCTTATATCTAGTCTGCATCTGCCCTCTTTTAGTTTAAAACCATTACCCCCTCTAAAACAGGCCCAGCTAAATTCTACATTTCCAATTTGACTTACTAGCTCTTCCCATTGTTTTTCTTATTTTGTGGTAGCTAGAAAATGTCCTTTCTTTTTATCAGAAAGAAAATGCATTATTTAAAGTTTTTGTTGTCCATCTTTGTTACTTCTGGTGACACAAAGGCTTCCTTGTCCCCAGGATCAGCTCAGCTTGTCAGAGCATGGTGATAGTAATGCCAGGTTTGTGGGTTTAGTCCCTGTACAGGCCATTCACTTAAGGACTGGAGTTGATGATCCTTGTGGGTCCCTTCCAACTCAGAATATTCTGTGATTCTGTGGCATATTCTAATGCATTTACTTCCTCTCTTTCAGAGATCACATTGTCATGATGCTTTCTTGAGAGGAAACTTCCTAGAAACTGTTTAGGGGGTTGTTTGTTTGAATGTTTTGTATTATTCTTTGTTTAATTGCTAAATTCAGTCTCAGTTTGCTGAAATACTCTCTGATTTTGCTAGGTCTAGTATCCATATAACTCAAATTGATGGCAGGTTTGCCAAACCTTCTTTGCAGAAACTATCTTCCAACATATTCCAAGGAGTGCAGTGTATATGCATTTCTCTCATTCTTGCAGCCAAACTCAGAATATGCCTTTCCAAGAGGAGTGATGACACAAAGGAATCATTTATGACCCTGCAGCAATGCCAAAGCTGAAAAAATCCTGTTGAAGGCCATTAGCAACCATGACATCCTGGATTCATAAATCATCTGGTTCAGTTTTTTGCTGCTTGGGGTTTTTTTAACACCAGCCCTTAAGGAAAGAAGCTGCCACAAAGCAGAACTGTATAAGGTTGAGGTGTGAATGCCCTAAATTCATTCCATGGCTCCCTGTTCCTTCATCTGCTCCACCTGGTAAGGCTGTCTGCCAGCCTGCAGGTGAGAAAACAAGATGTAAGTGAAGAGACACATTTGTGTACTGCTAGCATAATGAAAAGACCAGCTTTTAAAAAAAAAAAAAAAAAAAGACTTCTAAAAGACAATGCAGAATAAAATTTAAATAATGAACGCTTCCTTTAGAATACCTACAGATTTAAATAGTACATAATTCCCTTCTAGCTAAAGTTATCATAAGCAAGTAGATCTGGAATTAAAATATTAATAATGAGACCACTTTTGGCAGCCCAGAACTGCTCACTTGCTCACTCTTCAGAAATTTGGTTTCCAACGTGGAATTTTGCAATCAAAGGAATCGTGCTACCATTTAAGTTAGATACTAGCTTTGCCTCACACTTCAGTGGTGTGAAAATTTAGGAGCAACAACATGTCCCTTTCTAACACTGTGGGTTTTTCCATATCTTGGTGTCCTTCTAAAGGCTTTCCATTTCTCCTTTTACAGAATCTCTCTCAGTGTAATGCTATCAGTGAGAAGAAATTTCAACCATAAACCTGGGATAAATAATGAGAATTTGCATCCCAAGTCAGGTTAATTTTTGTTTGTTTGTTTTTTTTCTTGGGAACACATATTCTGCAGAATTCACATCCACTAATCTCTAGGTGCTGTATATAAATGAAATATACTGGTGGTTGTTAATAGTTGGAGATATATGCGCCACAGGGTTTTCACGGAGCAGTATTATAGATCTGAAAGATTACTAGTTGAAAATATATGGTTATTTATGCTGAAAAATATTCCTAAAATTTCTTAATTTACAAAGTGTATTGACCAAAACCATAAGATTGATTCTTGTCATCTGTTAAAGTTTTTAATAATGCCATCAGTCTCATTATTTGAACTGCAATTATGATCACTATGGAAACTCAGATTTGTGACTCAGTTTTTCAGATTCAAATGGCTTATTTAATCTAATTCAGGTAAATTAAATGAGATTAACATCTGTCTTGAATAAAATAATGGATTTGTGTTTTTTGTTTGCTATCACAGAAATATCTAGTATTTTTTGATTTTTCTCTTTCAGCTATTTCAGTAACCTAATGTTAAAAAGAAATAATAAAAAACTGCCTAAAACAAGGAAGATTTTTCTATTCAATGCAAGAACAACAAAGTCACAATACATTGTTATGCAGACCTTTTCAAAAATATTGAATAAAGGTCAAACTATTTTGAGAGAGATTACTGAGGTAAAAAGATATTTTCCATATGTTGTGCTTTGTTTCTTTTCTTCCCTCTTCCTAATTCCCATTTGGAAGATAAGAACCAAATAAGATTGTTTCACTGTTGCTATTGTTATCACTATGGCAATCCATATAACTATTCAATTTTTCTTTATTCACAAGTCTGAGACTTAGAATGTGGTGTAAAAGCATAATATAGATACATTTCTGTTGTTTGATTTTTATTTTTTTTTAATGAATTATAATATTATTTAGTTCTGTCCTGGTACAATCTCATAATATTATCCATATAGTCTTCTCAAGTGATTTTCTGAACTTCTTCTTTGAGGCATTTTTATTCTAGAGGTTATTCATTATGTAATCCAAAACCACTTCCAAAATTAAACCTTCCTAACTATTGTAAGGGTGAGATATTCTTTCTACACCATTTATAACAAAATGTGCTGCTTAAAAGCAGAACCTACCTCACCCTAAAAGCCCACATTAATAGCATTTTTCTTAAAAAAATAAGTTGAGATACCATTTAAAACTCAATTTCTATGCTTAAGCTTGAATTTCACTATTATAAGCCGCACCCGAATATAAGCTTCACTTTTTTTTTTTCTTTTATGCTAGGATCCATGTGTGACAAAGTAACAAGTTAGTAACAGAATTGCGCCAGCGCGGGGTTTGGTGTCAGGTGCTCAAGTTGCAAACAGTTTTCATAGACCAGCAAAGCCTTTAAAGGCAGCCCCAGGTGCCCTCCCCGGCCGGCTCTCACTTCTGGGTTGGCATTTCACTGGGATTTGTCCATAAATAAGCTGCACCTGAATATAAGCCGCACTACTGGGGTAGGCTGGATTCTTCAATGAAAAAGGTATGGCTTATAATCATGAAATTACTGTAAATGACAATTCAGACCTATCAATTTTGTGTGTTGGAGACACGGGGAAGCTGTTTTAAGAAGTTAACAGAAACATGCATGGTATGTTCCCAGCAATGGGCAAGCAAACTAGGAAAAGAAATGACAAAGATGACTCAACATTCATTTTTTTTTTCATGTCTGCTTTGCTTGGGAGCTTGGGGGAAATGTGATTGTTCCTGTAGGGTTTCTCTTTCCTCCTTTGACCTTAAGGAGCTGCCCCTTCTTTTCCTGTAATTGCATGGCTGTTGAACCAAACAGAAAATTCTACAACCCCAATAAAACTACATTTCATTAGGTTCAGCTCAGAGAATTGGCAGATTTTAAGGATTTTCTTCTCTGACATCTCTTCATGTCACCCTGCACCTCCAGTGCATTTTTGCTACAATACTTTTAATTAACCCTTTGAAGGAAAAGTATATGAGGACAAAAATTCTGAAACTGATATCAAACTTCTCTCAAAGATGTCCTCGAGTTCAGTATGCTACAACTGCATGTATTTTCTCCTAAACCTATCATTCTCCTTTGAAAATTTAGTTTGATTTTTATGGCACTACTTAGAATATGCATAGTAGGCTACCATTTATCTTGCATTTTTCCTAGGCTTAAATAATTGTGATTATGTAAGAACAAAGATATAGTGACAATACATCTGTTAAATATTGTATTTTTAATCAAGCATTGTCTGATTGTTACAGATTTCAGGAATAGAAAACTAAAAGGAGAAAAAATTAATTGATTGAAGAATCCTGCGTTGGTTAGTATGGATAGTCTCCAAAATTAGACAATTCTTTTAATGTTTTAGTTAACAGATACAATTACTCAACTTTGTTACAGAGACAAGGTCTGTTGGAAGAAATGGAGAAGTGACACAGAGAATTCCCATTGCCAGCCAAGCATCCCTTCCAAAGGTTTACTAAAACTGCTCCTAATTTTAAGATGCATTCAATATAGAAATATGGAAAATAACTGGAAAGCATGCCTGAGAAATTTTATTTTACAAGTTTAAAATCCTATAGTGCAGAAAGATGGATTTTGCTCTTATTCCTATAAAGTATATTAAAAAAACCCCTTAGGTGAATTTCTTGCTGAGGAAGAGGCTTGCTTAACTTACTCATAGACCTGGAGCTGCACAGTTACCTTCCTTACCCTCAATCTTACATAATATGAGAAAAAAAATTAAAGGGTGTTTCATAGTTTGTGTTCTCCGACAGGAAAAAAAGGGCATTTTCTCTCCTAGCAAAATTCATTTATTTATTTATTCTTTCTTTCCATGCTGTTTTTAAAGCTATAACTTCTTCAGATAAAGAGATTTAGACTTTTCCTCTACTGTACAGAATTTAGAATATAATTTTGCAACAGTTTTAATGTGAACTACATTAATAATTTAACTATATTTTCTGATTCCTGAAAGAAACTCATCAGAACTGTAAATAGATCTTCAGTGCTCAAATGAATATACAGAGACTGTTCTCATAGTGAGCACCAAATTTTCCTGTGATCCTCAGTTTTTTAGTGATATGAGATCTGCACCTTATAAGGTCTGATTCCTCCATTAGATCTTAGAGTTGGGGTTTTTTTTATGAAGAAAAAAGGTGGAAGATTCCAAGACTGTTTTGTGTGCTTGGGGCATAAAAAAAGAAGTGTAATTTTAGCTGGGGCTTGGGTCCAAGATGCTCACAGCAACCTCCTGTAGCAGAAGGGGATTTGTAGTAATGCGAGTTCATAATTGTATGGTCTGAAACACACAGAAAACTTTGAAGTTCAAGCCAATTTCATGCTTAACATTTTCTGAGCTTTTTATCTTCATGCAACAATGATCTTTTTACTAATATCTGCTTTTAATCCAACCAGTGACATTGTTTTCAAGTGTTACTGCTGCCTCATGAGCTTATTTAAGCATGTACTCTAGCAAGGTAAAAATTCCAGTGTGCAAAAAAAAATTAGCTAAAATACAAAGTTTTCCAGCAGTCATAGAATTAAAACTGGATGCTAAAGATTATCTAGTTCCAACCTTCCTGCCATGGGCAGGGACAACTTACACCAGACCAGGCTGCTCAAAGCCAGCCTGGCTTTGAACAGTCACAGGGATGGGGCTTCTCTGGACAACCTGTGCCAGTGCCTCACCACCGTGACAGCAAAGAATTTCTTCCTAACATTTGATCTATACCTACCCTCTTTCCATTTGAAGCCATTTCCCCTTGTGCTATCACTACATAGCCCTGTAAAAAACATCTATGGCTGTCTTGTAGCCCCCTTTGGGCACTGGAAGGTGCTATGAGGGCAAAGTCGTCAATTCTGTCAGCATTTCCTCATAGCAGAGATTCTCCATCCCTCTGGTCATCTTTGTGGCCTCCTCTGGACTCACTGTAACAGGACCATGTCCCTCCTGTGCTGATAATCCAAGAACTGAATGCACTGCTGGGGGTGGCAGTTAGGCACATTGTGAGTAAAACTATTTTGACTGCAAACATTCTTCATGTTCTAATTTGGAAAAAAAGAACGTTGTTTTGCAGTTCAGCCTGGCATCTAGAGAGCTTAAACAATTCATTGAGATAATTTTCCAGCATTGCAGTGTAGAACTATGAAAGGTATTTCCAAGGATTACAGCTGATGTAAGCTTGCAGATCCTTTATCTGAGATCAAGAGACAATTGACAGTACACTATCTGGGTCTTTAATGGTTTTCTCAAAATTAATTACTTCCTTTATAATATAAAAAGGTAAACATGATCATCAATCTGCCATGAAAGAAACAATTCTGTGTTCAGGTGCTCAGCTCTGGAATAAAAAGTGCAGTATACCTTTATTTATTTTGTTTATGATACTTTTATCATGCAAACCTTACACCAATATATTTCTATAAAATGTATTCACATTTAAAGCAAGGGTTTTACTTTTCTTCCTTAGCTGTTAAAAAATTTGTTAACGTTCCTTTTCTGGTAGGTGCTCTGTAAAGAGCATGCTACGCTGAGCCAGCAGAGATTAGACTAAATGAGAACACGCTTGCTATAAATTTAACAGGGTTCATTTTCTAAAGCAACTGCTTTATGCTGCTGCAAACAGAAAGAAATAGAGCCACAAACTGAAAACTGAAATAGCGAATGTCTTGATTTAAATCTTCAAAGAAATATTGTTTTTATTAGCTATAGAACAGAGTACAATGATCAAAAAAGGGGGAAGTGATGGAGGATTTTTTTTGTTTTGTACCTTTTGTAAAAAAATAACTGTTTTTTTTATCTCTCCACATTTTTCTAAATGTTGGAGTGCAAATCGCTGCATTGTAATGTTCTGTAAACTTCTCCATTAGTGATTGTATGAGGCTAAAACATTCTGTGAGTTTCAATAGTGCATGAAAAATCTGTTTCTACAGCATGTTTATTCCAGGTTCAAGCCATTTCCACTTCAAGTCACTAATAATAATTCTACTGACTGGAATGCAACAGGATCACTAGGTTGCATATCAATTGCTGTTAGCTCATAAGGTGATTGAGTTTAAAGGCATGAAAAGCCTTTCTAGCAATTGACTTTTAAAATGATCCCAGATAGGTGTGTACTTGAAAGATAAGCACAAAAAATTGCCTTTCTGCACATTTCCTGCTTATAAGTCAGCTTTTGTGGGTATCGAACAAAGTATTGAAAATACAGTGTGTGGTCATGAATGCTTACTGTAGACTTAACTCTTCAGAATTCTTTCTGTCAGAAAATATTATATACCATGAGTTTGGCGCTTTGAAGTTATACAAACTCAGAGAAACTATTCTTTTCGTATAGTAGCATATAAAAAATAGAGTAAAATCAGGCTGCTCAAAAATTACATGTTTAGTTAGATCTTGGACAAGATGAGAAGGAGAAAACAGCAGGAGAATAAAGAAGCTAGTAATGCAGCCAAAAGATAATACACAAGTTAACTGTCTTGCACAAGGAAGTTAAGTACTGATGTGCACAAGAGATGTCAGAGAGTAATGACACTTCAAAAAGCAATAAAATAATATCTGATTGTAAAGATTACAATTAATGCAATTTCAGGCCAGACAAAATAACTTTTTAGTTATTTTTCTAGAAATAATAATTAAATGTTTGGGTAGCTACTATTGAAATGGCACTAGACTTTTTTCATTAATTTCATAGAAACTTTTAGTATGTTAGATTTTTAACAAAATTTTTCAGCATAAATTCAGGAAACATTTTCATAATTATATCTGCATCTTTCAAATCTGTCCATGGTTCTTCATGATAAAATTCCATATGTATTTTCTCCCTCTTAAAAGTTAAATCTAATGGAGAGCTAGAATATTTTGTACAGAATATAGATAATAAACAACAAAAGTAGAGATTCAGCATTATGTGAAAATAAAATTTCAGGGGGGTATTTGTTACATTTTATTCTGACATTAATATATGTTAATTTCTCCCTAGCTATAACCTGACTATCACATAGGGTAATATTTAGTACTTTTTTACCCATAAAAACTGAGTAACAATATAGAAGTGTTCTACCAGGAAAATTGGCTGAATAAAAGAAGACCAATGTTATTAAAGGATGTATGTGTGTATATGAATGATGTATTTATATTCTGGAAGAAATTGGTGTTGCTGATTTGTATTACTAGAAACTGGAATGTGTAACTTATGAGGAAAAGGTTCTTTATGTATGTTTTATTGTGTCCACTAAGTTTCTACTGACTTTATATATTTATTACATCTTCTTTGTAGAATCGTATTAGTATGTTCACCTGGAAAATAGAAGTGAATAAACCAGGCGCTTAATATTGCAATTTTAATATGTTGTACTCCAGTATGTATGCAATCTATTTCTTTTATAAGAAAAAATCTGGAATTTTTAAGTAATCGTGCCAAAGTAGTTTCATGCTCTCTTTGCTTGAATATTTGAACTGAGTGTCATAGATCTGAAAGGGAAAATTGGTAATGAAAAGGCCTGATTATACTTTTTTGTCACAGCCAAAGATAAGATAGGAAGGATGAGCAGGGAATCAGCTGTAAGGCTTTAATGCCAAGAGGACATGCATATCAGGATTTTCCAATTTTTAGTTGTGACCACTAGAAATGCATTTATATCTTTCACTGTTTTGGTTTCAGTGTCAGCTTCCTGGGCTGGAGGAAGATATTCCAGCTCCGAGCATGTGGTGTGGAAGTCCACACAGCTGCCTTACAGGGTGTGTCAAATAAAATTGCAAATTTGTCTGTGTCCAGAATTTTAATTTTAGAGGCTTGTCTGAACATGACTTCATTGCAGAGGCCCTAAATATCTCCAGTGTCAAGGCTCTTAAGTCACTGAGGCCTCTGTAGCTTTCAGCTTCTTGGTGTTTCCATTAGAAAGTCTTCTATCTCTGTGAATTGCACGTTTTTGTGAAATTGTGGAAGTGATTATAGGCAATCACTTATTTTCTCTATATCAGTTGCCCAAAGTATATACTGACCTGTAATCAATTGGATTGTTCATGGTCAAACAAAAAAACCTGATCTCAGTTCTCTATCTTTTTAACTGACACTTAATCACACACCATTCCAAGTTTTCTGGACATGGAGAAGAATCAGAACCCTACTATTTCCTGTGGAAAGACTCGTCTCTCTCAGTGCTACCAACAGGCTTTGTCTGTTCAGCACAGCGCTATTAATAGGAAGTTCTAGTGTTCTCCCCTTACCCAAATAAACTCACACAACTTAAAATAACTTAAATTATGATATCATGTCTGTAGAAATAGTAAAATGGAAATGAAAACATTTTTATCAGTCTTTTATATTACTTTTGATGCAGATAATTATGACTCATTTCACTAAATGTTTGGACTTTCATTTGCTTCTTACTAAACCAGATATATATAGGATTTTGTTCGGTCTAAATAGACCTTTCATTAAAAGAATATTGAGAGATGGATCTCTATTGGCAATGAAATCAAAGAGGGAACATCAAAGTACACTCTTTCCAATTATAAGAGCATGTGCACACCATTTCAGGCTCCACGGCTGAACTGAGAGCATGGGCGCACCCTGGGGAGGCTGGCACATCTTGGGAATGCGCTCTAGGAATTGGGACACACACTTGAATAGAAGAAGCTATTACAGGAAATTGAGTGATCTTTTTACAGGAAGATGAACATATTTCTTATGTGTAGATTTGAAAATAGGTACAGTAATTTCACGATTATAAGC
>VRYO01002772.1:81263863-81300811 GCA_009812075.1 Sialia sialis
TGCGAAAGAAGAAAATACTTCTAATATACTGTCTTCCTTTACTCTCATGTTTAGCTAGTTGATGCTTAGATTATGAATCTCAAATAAAATTCAACATTTTTTTTCAAAATTGTTCCTAAGTTTTTCTTGGCAAATTTGTAGCTCTTCAAACACTATAGATCTATAACATGTGGATCATATGTTAATGATGCTTACTTTGGTATTGTGTCTTTGAGCCTTTGCTCTGAAAACGTAGCAGTCAGAGAGGTGAAAATAACCAAGAGCTGTTTAACCAATCTGTATACTCTAATTGAATAGAATATTCCCCTTTTGTTAAATGGATACCAAAGCCAAGTGACATAACTCAGGGAGGACATCTCATTTTACAGTAGTGCTAAAGCAGCAATAAATGTTACATTATTAAGCGAATAGCCTTATTTTTCCCACTTACTGTACTTTAATTTGTGTCTTTGGATACTTTTGGAATGAATAGTTTGGCTTCGTTTGTATGAAAAATCCAAAATACAAATCTCCAGTCGTGATTTTGTGTTCAGTCTGTGAAGCTAGTAAAAAACAGTCTAAAATTCTGGGAAAATGTATCTCATAGGGATAAGCTGCACAACAGAAGCTCTTTTGCTGTCCACATAAATTTTTGTGGTACATATGGGTGTATACTAAATACTATATTGATTTATTATAGCATTTAGAAACCAGGAATTTTTGATTTCAAAAGGGCTTACAAAACATTGTATTTTCTGTTTTCGTTAATGAATGAAACTAGCAATTTGCTAAAATCTGTGTACTTCTGCTTTTATAATTAAATTTTTTCCAGTCCACACAAGCAGTAAAGGAGTAAATGCAATTATTGCATTAGTTAGATATTATTAGGCAAATCTCTGATGTATTATTGACAGTCTGTGAGGTCTTCGGAACTTATGAATTCTTAAATTAGTTTTAGTTATTAGGGAAGGTGATGAAGCAAACATTTCATAATATGCTTACAGTCTTTGGGGAGTAGATTCAGCATAAAAGCTTGGATTGGAAACACTGAAATTGCTATTTCATTGAACAACTTTTTGAGTATGAGCATAAATATTACATAGATTTTTATATATCTGTAGTCAAATCTTCTTACATATATATATATCAAAGTAAATTTACAGTCCAGAGTAATACCTTCCATTTTAAACTTTACTGCAGACAGTAAATCTCTGTTTCCTATTTTTTTATGGCTCTCATCTTCTGTAAACATACATATGCACAATTGAACAAGACTGTTGGGTGCCCAGGAACTTTAATGGGCTGTAAGATGTATGAAACTTTAATGAGTCTCTTTGTCATCCTCAGGATTGTTCGAGCAGGTTCCAAAGTGTTACATACTCCCACTGCCCAACTCTTGATAATGGAACTGTGAGTCTAATGTCATTTCTGTCTCCCTATAGACAATGGAAAACCAGAATCACTTCCATGATAAAAACAGAAACACTTTCCAATTCAGGCACCCAGTTTGGGATGATAAACTGTATCCCCTCCCATCCCCAATGTGAAACATTATTCTAGAACCTGAGAGAAAGAGTAACAACTTTACAGAAGGTACTGAGAGAGACAATAACAATTAAGGAGCCAATAAAGCTGTTTTCATTATTAATTTCACTTGCTGTTCACCAATCATTGCCATTTTAAATTTTTAAACAACTCTGTTGTGAAGAAAATAGAGGTGCATGTCAATGCAATGCTTTTCACTCTGAAGAAAGAAACAAGGGTATATAAAGCAGCAGCTGATTTTCTATCCAAAATACAGGTCCCAATGTGCCTAAATGTTTGATATCATTTTCATTGCAACAGCAATTTTTAAAAAATGAGGAAAAACCCCTCAGTGTTAAGACCAATAGGTGAATCAATAGCACAGGATTTTTTTGATCTGACAGAACTTTTAATACAGTGTAAATGAAAACATATTTGTGAAGTTGTAAACATTTCAGAAAATGGCTTTGCTCTGTGCATGGCAATAGACTAATACTTTAAAATGACAGTTTTGTAGCTGAAAACATAGTATAGAATTAGCTTTACCTTCTAGGATTTACTGAATTACATGAAGGGGGGATAGCCAACATTCTAACTATGCGACACAGATCTCAGTGGTTTGATTTTAGTGTGTTCTAAACTGTATTAGCAGTACTACTGTGCTACATTAAAAGTTCACCTGAATGTAAATGCAGTGTCTGGAAAGCCACAGACTTCATGTTTTTTATACCACCAGCACCAATTCTCCTCCCTTGGCTGGTGTGGCTTCTCTTCTGAATTTTTTCAAGTAAATGAAAACCAGTGAATCTACTTCAGCATACAATGTCTAGACACAGCTGTCTTTTTCCCAGGCTGTTTTCCTTCCACTTTACAGTAGACAATGTTGCTCTTATGACCTGTTGATGTTCAATTCCATCTTAGAGTTAGTTAAAGGAGGACAATAATTGCTTTGTGGCAATGAATACAGTAATTTCACAATTATAAGCCGCACATTTTTCATTGAAGAATCCCACCTACCCGAGTAGTGTGGCTAATCATCAGGTGCGGCTTATTTATGGACAAATCCCAGCGAAATGCCAACCCAGAAGTGAGAGCCGGCCGGGGAGGGTGCCTGGGGCTGCCTTTAAAGGCTTGGCTGTTCTATGAAAACTGTTTGCAACTTGAGCACCTGACACCAAACCCTGCGCTGGAGTGATTCTGTTACTAATTCATTACATTGTTGCACATGGATCCTCGCTTAAAAAAAAAAAAAAAATTAAAAAAAAAAAAAAGTGCGGTTTATATTCAGGTGCAGCTAATATATGGAAAAATTCTGTGGTCTACCCGGCTACCCAGAGGTGAGGCTTATAATCAGGTGCAGCTTATAATTGTGAAATTACTGTACTTAAATGGCTTTATGTAGTTATGTAGAAATTTCTTCTTTTCTCATGAACCAAAAGTTTCCCTGCAGAATAGCAGAGCTGGAGACTGGGACAGGGCTGGCACACAACATGTTGGGATGTTGTTTTTCTTACTTAGTCATCTGCTACTGGCTACTCTGGGAAGGAAACTGGGTCGAGATTAGATGAGATTCCTATCTGACAAATGCCATTTCTGCGTTCTTTTATACTTTCAGAATATGTGCCAAATACAGTATGAGCAGCTCTTTCTGGAAATAAAACTCCAGAAATACATAATACAATTCTTCAACAAAAATATCAGTAATTTCTTCCCCCTTTCTGTTTGTTCATGAACCTTATGCCTATTCAAAATGCAAAATGCTTAACCATTCTGATGCTCAATGATATCTGCAGAACACTGGCTGTTAGTAGCAGTTTGTAAATTGCATCTGCTCTTTGTTGCAAGGGTCCATTTAAATAGTATTACTGAAAAGAGGAAAGATTTAAACCTCTATAAATTGTATTATAATGTTAATTGCAAACTTAATTAAAACAAAAAATAATTTTGCATCTTCAAATGATACCTGTTACCTGCTCTTGAGAGTCACTGCAAATTTTCACATATTTTCACTGCAGAGATATTAAAAGATACTAAACTGGTCTTTCAAACACAAGGATATCTTTTAAAGTATAGATATTAATTCCTGTAGGTCCATAGGTTTTTTGTCCCATCTAAATGCTAGAGAATTCTAATCATTTAAGCAACATGCATTTCATAATACTTATCTCCTAAGAGAGAATCCTTGAGGTTTCCCTGAGGAAAGTATTTGTCTCGATTTGTTGGTCTTTACAAATCCCACACAGAGTCCAATAGCAGCCTTGCAATGCCAAGTTGGCAGAGGCTGCAGTATTAGCTACAAGAAGGCTTAAGAAAGAGACTGTCAACATTTCCTCCTACAGACCCTAAATAGCTATGGGGCATGAAGGGAGCTTTGTGTAAAAATGTGCCCTTGTCCAGCAAGTAAAGAAAATCACTTCTGAATTCATGCTATGGCACATCATGGCAGTGCCTCTACTCCTCTTCACTAGGTTTTTTTCTCTGTAGAATTGCAGCAGAATATAGTCTCAGCGTGCTTTTTTTTAATGTTCATATTTTCAGTCGACTTAAGTGATTTTTTGTAGAAAGACAAGGATTAGCTTTTGAAAGAATAATGTCTCTCCTTCTGTTTTCCTCTATCATAAATAAAGAGAGAGATAGACTGAAAAAACCAGCAGGTAGTTAGGAACAGTGAAGTACATTAAGCTTAGAAAGCATTGGATCATGATTCCACTTCATCATTTGATTTTAGGAATAACTCGAATTCAAAGTCTGTGACATGAACAAAAATGCTGCTGCTTCTGGCTTGACAGACATAAATCCATGTATCTGTGCTGCTTTCCTTTTTCTCTTTAAGCAGTCAGATCTCTTTGTGATGGATGCTTTTGTTTTCTTCCACCTGTCCAGTAGATTGGTTGTTATATATTGTCGTGGAACATCATCTCATTTTAAATAGAATTCAAGATTTTCATCTTTGAAAACATGCCAGTATAATGTCATGAAGCAAGATTAGACATTCAGTCTTTCCTATGACAACTCTCCGTGAAACAGACATTCACAAGGTATTGTTTTGTTAATTTTTTACAGTCTATAAAATAAAACAGCTGGCTGAGAGCAAACAGTTTTTATTAAATGAAATCTCAAGTATTACTTTGGTAGTTACTGAACTGTTAAACAAAGTATTGTGGGCTGATTATTTCTTGGCTGTATGTAAGAACATATTTTTCAAAAACAGAAGTCTCCTTCTGCCATGGTATTTCAACTACTGTATAAGCACAAATATCTAATTTCTAGTAGAAAAAAAAAAATATTTTTTTTTTACCTTCACACCATAGAGGAAGAGCTCTTAAAAGTTCTAGCTCAATATGGATGTGCCTGTTTTAGGTGCTGATTTGTTCTCACCCAAATATCTAAATTTTATGTCAGAAAGACCTTTATCTAGGAATCCACCATTTGGATTTGTAATGAGCTAATTTTATATGTAGTTTATGTGCTTCTATGCATTAGAATAAAACACTTTTTTTTATTTTATTTTTGAAGGCTTTTTTGTGAAATGATAGTGGTATATTGCAGCAAGATGTCTTTTCTGAAATCAAGCTTCTCTTATGAACTTCTGATATGACATTTCAAAATTAAGTTTTTCTTTAGACTTAAAATGGTAAATCAAATCTCTGTCTTCTTCATGGGAAGAAAAAGGCCTTGGGGAGTCTACTTTTGACCTTTCAAACTCTAAATGCTTACATTTCTTAGGAGTCCTGAAGGTAAATGGAAGAAAATAAGGTGTCTTGCCCCTCAAAAGAGTACATTTTCCCAGCTCCTCCACAGCTCAGATATTACATTGGTAATTTTCAGGAGTTTGTTTCCATACTCTGGAAATCATTTGCTCTTGGCTCTTTTAAATTTCTGTTAATTTCACTTAGACTTCCATACTCATAGTTGATTTTAATACAGATTAAAATCTATATAATTTCACTTTTCTTTTGGACACCTCTTTACAAAGACATTTCATTAGTCTTTGTCGCATTTAAGATCCATTGGCTGGCACTGGTATTTATTTTGGAGGCTCTGTGACACTGAATGTCTGAGGCAGGGATACCATTCTGGAATAATTTATCTGTCTTCAGGTGTCTGCATGAATAACCACAGCTCTGACACGTGTTCAAAATTTCATTATCATAAATGGGCACCTGCTAAATTAAACATTTAAAGAGCAATTGCTGTCCTTCTGAAGTGGTGACACTGAGCAGTAAAATTAATCTCTTGCCTCAGGCCAATCTCTGTATTGGCTTGGGGTAGGATTTTCATGTGGCCACCTATTGGGGTGCTTTTGGGGAGTGTTGGGGTGTCTGAGACACCCTGGTGCTGCTGTGTGCCACAGCCTGCAGAGACCTGCACCTCTCTGGGTGGTGTGAATGAGAGACACCTTTCATCTGGCAATTTGTGCATTTGTTACTGCTGCAGCAGGCTGATGTGCAGGGTTTGCTGGCTACCAGTGCAGTGCTGAATATTGCTGTCCGATAAATCTGTTCAAAGGTATTTTACTGTGTTGAGGTAGAAGCATCTCTTTTTAAAAAAAGTTTATTCCTCTCCAAGTGAAGGAGGTTTGTGACTTCAGAGTTGTGTGAGTACTTAAGGGAAGCACATGCTGAAGCATCTGTAAATGTTGGTTTCTTACATTTGCATGCATTTATATTCCCAACTTCCTGCTCAAACTAAGGGACTGACTTTTTGCCTATTTAGTTTTTCTTTTATCACAAGCATTGAGATACTTGATTAGGTGTAGAATAGTTTGTACTTTATTTGCTCTTTATCTTTTTCTAAAGGTAGGATGATAAATTACTCACAAAACCAAGTAAATAAAAGAGCAGTGAACTTTCTAATGGATGCAGAAAGAAATATCTGATTTTATTTCAGTTAGAATGAAGTCAGGATGTGTTTGAGTTTATGTAAAGATAAGAACTTCTGTAAATGTTACCTCAAAAGAAATATAAAATTTATAATGCTATCAGATAAATTCACTTTTCTTTCTAGGATGTGCATCATCTTGAATTACTGGATTGCCAATTTCTCTATTGTGTTGTCAGAAATTGCAAAAACATAATTTTATCAGCAGAGATAGTTTCAGTTGCATTTGCTTTCAGTTAATAAGACCATATTATGTGTGGGTTTGTCTGTGTGGGTTTGTCCCCACATCAGATTGTAAATGAAGAATGACAGAGGATAAAAGCCATTTCGTTTTATCATTTTAAAACCAAAATAAAGCTGTCTGATGAACGACAATAAAATATCACACACTGCCAATGTTACTAATTAGTAGGATTTACAGGGTTTGATATATTCAGCAGCATGACTTGTGTTTGTGGCTAAAAATGAATGCTAATGATCCATGTAGTGTTAAAATACAGATACTCTATTGTCAAAAACTGTTATGAGTATAAAGACTCTTTTGTGCAAAATCTTGAAGGACAAATAAATACAGCTGTAATTCCCAAATAAGTTATTATCTTCTCACTTATGTGGGCAGAAAACTTGTTTCAAATCAAAGTGCGACTATTTTCATATGTTTATTTTTCACACGAGTTTCTTGATCAGGTGTAGAAGATTTTGCACTGATTTTGGTTTCTGTTTCAAGAGAGGATGTGTCAAGTGAAGTCAAGTAAATAAAATAGATGGAAATAGGTGGAAATTTGACTTCAATATTCTTTGAGAATTCCCGATCCATCGGAAGCTGGGAACTTTACTAAGGAGTGTGATGAATAACTTTTAGAGGGCAATGAAGACAAAATGACAAGCCTAAAGAAATTTGAGCTAAAAAGCTGCATTGCAGAACTGGAAGGCCTTGTATGTATGAAATCAATTCAATGCAAGCTACAGGAGCCTGCATAAGAAACTGAAAGATAAGAGGAAGAAGACAAGGAACTAACTGAGGAAAGGATTAGGCTTTAGATAGCGTCACAGCTTTAATTTCTACCAGTCAATGAATTTGAAACAGCTCCCTAAAAGCTCATTTGTCTATGACAACTTATTACAGACATATTACTCTGAAAAGAATAAGGACTTTTAAATATAAAGTTAGATGTCTGAGATTTAGACTATTCTTCCTTCCTCCTGAAGAATTCTCTTGATTTACTGAAACCTTTCATTACAGTAATACAGTAGTTTTATTTGCTAGAATGAAGCAAAATAAATTTTAGAAGTCTGTATTTTAGAACATGAAAGGAACAACGTTCTTCAACATAATTGGACAGCAGCAATTGCACCTTGAGTTACAGGACTTGTAATACTCAAAAGATAAGATGTTCAGTTTGTGGGAAGGCAACAAAACTGAGAAACGGTGTTTAGTAGCAACTGTTGCCTCTATGAGAAATATAGACAATAATTTCCTTTGGAAAGATTAAACAAGACTTGGTTACTTTATCAATATTAATCTTTTATCGAAAGAATACCAGTTACCTACTGTGCTCACTATAAATACAGGTACTCCTTCCAGAACATTCTTGGCACTTATTGCAGATGCTTCACTTAGTTCTCTAAAATCTGAACTGTGTAGTTTTGAAGCTGCATTTTTAAGTAGAATTCTGATTAAACAATATTCTTTGATCTCTTTTTCTTGGGTAAGCAAAGATGAATCTTTCATTTCAGTCATGTCCACCACCTTCTTAGTTATCTGGTGACAAATTCTCATGTTGCTGGTCATGTCTAAATACAATCAAAATATAGTGAAGTACTTTGTGATATATACATATTTTGAAACTAATGCCCTTTTTAAAAAGGTATATTTCTATATGGTTTGTTTTCACTGTAAAATTTATTAATGTTCTTAAGGAAATTCAAGATATCTAAATTTGTAAGTGTCATACTGAAGCTGAATAATACTGAATAATAAGTACTCATTGGATATCTATTTTAGGATCAATTTGAACAGGGGCATGGAGATTTTGTAAAACTCATTTTGCAAAAAAAGCATCCATGTACTCTATGTTGGGGGGAAATGGACATTTTTGAATGAAATTAAAACAAATATTTTCATTCCCCCCAGTCTAACTCTTGTGACTCAGATCACTTCTTTTATCCTCTCCATTCATTCCAAGGTTAGTGATTTATAACTGAGTTTGTTAAAGTCTCTAGAGATCTGCAGAGGACATTGTGCTTCTGATCCCAGTTTTTGATCTTGTAGTGTATCCATTCATAGAATCTACTGTTGTTTTTTTCTGAGGTTTTTGTGATGTTTGCTGCATTCTTTGTCCTCAGAGTTGCAGGAACTGGAAAACTTAGAACATAAAGAAAGTTTTGAATTACAAGTTTCCCTCATTGCAGTAGTGCTTGCCCTCTGGTAGGGCTATTACCTGACTTAGGAAGTTATTCTCCATGCATCCCACGAGTCTCCTGGATGCCTACAGTTCACTGGGCTGCTTGTCCAGCAGGTCCTGAGGTGGTTGAAGTCCCCCAGCAGGACAAGACCCTGTAGCTGGAGCAAGAAGGCTTTAGCTCCCCTTGGCTGAGCAACCTGCAGCAGACTCCTAACACTGGTTTCCTTTTGTTGCCTTGGTCTCTGACTCCTACGCATGAGTTTTCAACCTGCTCATGACTATTCCTCAGAATGTGCTTCTGTCTTAATGTAGAATGAAACTTCAGTATTTCAAGTGATCTAATATATCTAAAGTCTAAAGTGTATCTAGAATAAATGTATGGAAGACAAACTTGTAACACAACATCTTTAAGACTCTCTTCATAGTTGTTGAAAGTGAGAAACTACATGCAGGATGAAAGAAATCTTTGGAGAGCTACCCTTGAGTGTGCTAGGGCTTTTCTTTTTATATACAGTAATTTCACAACTGTAAGGCACACTGGATTATAAGGCGCACTTCCGGTTTGTCGGCCATTTTCCGAACATTTTCCATATATATACGTGCACATATATATATATATATGGCACACCTTTTTTTTTGCGGCGAAGATCCATATGCAGCAAAGTAACGAATTAGTAATGGAATCGCATGAACACGGGGTTTACTGGCAGGTGCTCAATTTGCAAATATTTTTCACGGATTGTTGTAGCCTTTAAAAGCAGCCCCAGGCACCTTCCCTGTGCTGCGGGCCTTGACACTACCGCCCATGGTTCTCCTGCACCATGCAGCACCCCCCAGCACCAGGCTGCTCATCGCAGCTCGGCTCGAGGCTCACACTTCCAGGTTGTTGGCAAAGTTCCGAACTTTGTCTGTATATAAGGCGCACCGGATTATAAGGCGCTCTTCTGGATTTCAATCAAAATTTTAGACTTTAAGGTGCACCTTATAGTCATGAAATTACTGTATATAATATTACTTCAAACATTAGGTAGAATTCCCTATGTCCCACAGCCATGGGTCAGCTCCAGCAGTTATGTGGGTACTGAGTTTGCTGTCAGTATATGAAGGGATGTAAGCTGGCCTTCTTGCTGTCTGCTCAGGTGAGGATAGTGTGTGACTGTGTGAGCAAAGAGGGCACCAGCAACTGCATATACCTAATGAAATGAATCATTCTCTTTAGAGCAATGGAGTGGAGGAAAATTGCAACCTTTTTGTCCCTAAATACATGGTTGGACAAATACAGGATTATTGCCACTGTCATGGATATTTTTCATCAAATTTTAAATGTTATCACGATAGGAAAGCTATTGACTTTCCTTTCAAACTGTAATATGCGTTAAATTATATATAATTGCTTGGAGTATACAGTAAAGTTATTGCAAGGAAAAATTTGAGCATTTGGTGATTGCCCAAAAAGCCTTTGCTGCTTTTCATTGCAAAGAAGTCTTGATAGCAAACAGATTGCTATGCAATTGGAATATTTCTGAAGGAATTAATTTCATCTATCATAAAGCCTGCTTATACAAGAAAGGACTTGACTACAATAATTTTATAGTTTTGTAGTTACTGATCATGGCTGTACTGATCCAGAGAGTTGTTGGCTTTCAATTACTTCAGTAGGAGGTAAATGCACTTGTGGTTTTAAGAGCAGGACATTTGCCAAATGTCATAAATATATAAAAGAGTTCTACTGTATCTGGAAGCACAAGTTTTTATTGCCAGTCACTTTACCACCTGGGCTATTCTAACAGAAAACATGTTCATCCATATAGAAAACTCTGCAGACAGCTGAAAACTCTGATATAGTGACTTGGAAAAATCTCCTGTGAATTGAATTATTTGTAAGTCAGTTGTTCTTTCTAACTTATTTCCTGTATTTTAGTACCTCAAAGTTTTCATGTGTTTTTTTTTACTTCACATGTTATTGCTATCAGAGCAACAGGTATATTGTCTAGAGTCTGAGGATGCCCAGAACATTGCTAGCTTTCATCCAGACCCATCTGTCAGTCTCAAACATGTAGAATACTTCTGTTGCCCTTGAGATTTTATTTAATCATTTACTTGAACTAATGTAATTTTCTTTATTGTTAAATTAAGGTCCACCACTTAAAATTTGTAAGTGATCTAAATCATATTGGAAACTAAAAAGTGTTTTGCCTTAATATGGCTTTCCCAAATATAATTTTAAGTATCACCCTACCCAGTCAGATGAGCATCCAATAAGAATGATTTACTATTTCCCTTGCATATGAGAATAAATAAAAGATGTAGGGAAAGAAGAGCGGCATGAAAGGAAATCAAAACTCATTTAGAAAACAAACCTGTGTCATTCTAACCCCCAAAATTACTATTTTCAGTTTGCATATTTAGAACAAGTGTACCCTGAGTGTACCAGCTCTTCATAAAAATAGTGAGTTAGAAATAACCTTTCTCAGCTTTTCTTTTAGATTCCAAAGAACTTCAGAAGCTCCAGCCACTATTGCTCACACCACTGTCTTGTAACAAAGGGGAAAATAGGATGACTGCTCATACTTGTGTATTGTTGATTCATTAGCAGGAAATTATGTGTTCTGTCTTCAGAACCTTGTGCTAATTACTCGAAAAGAAAAAGACAGAACCCTCAATAGGAATGCCAAAGGTTCAGTGACTTTAAAATAGTTATTCTTTGATGTCAATGTTCATTGCGCAAGTTTTGCAGAAACCAGCCTTTGACAAGAAGGTAATTGGCTATACCCTAGTTTTTTATCCTAATAAAAATGAATTCCTATATCACACCTTTTTCATATATGCAGCATAACAGTTCCAACTCACAAAATAAACAAAATGAAACAAAATTAAAAAGTAAAAATCAGATATGTCGGCTTAATATTTGACTGGTGATTCATTTTTATCTCTTTATTTTCTATATTTTGTATTAAGAGAAATGATTCATTGCTACTATAAGTCTAAGTGATTTTAACATCTATCCTAGAGGTATTACAGGTGTTTCATCCTGTTTCATTTATTAGACCATCTTGTATCTATCTCTTGAGTATCTTCCTTCAAAAGGGATGCATACTGCATTTCTGCATCATATCCAGCATCAATCACTTTGATTAGGGTCTCACTCCACAAACCAAACTGCTTTTCCTCCATGGCAGCTCCATATGTTTGCTGCAGCTGTTGCAGTTCCCAGACAGAATGTGACCGTGCTCTGTTCAGAGCTTGTGTCCCTGTCAAAGAGGCAGGAAATTATTCCTCTCTGCTTTGATCTGCCTTGAAGTTGAGTGACTCGAAATCTGCCCTACAGCTAGACTAGGGCTGCCTACAAAAACACACAGAAAATTACATGTGCTTTATTTTTTCACAGCCATGAGTCCAAAGAGTGCCAAGGCTTGTTCCCACAGCGCTGACTAATTATCAGGTCAAAGGAGTTTCACTGCTGGAGAGGTTCCTCCATGGAGTTTTTAGCCGAGTTCTAATGATGGAAGAATGCTATCATGGCTATGAGCATGAAATGTATTGATTTAATGATTTTATGGTTTTTAACTCAGGAAAATATTTCCCTTTTGTTGATTATTATTTTTTGTCTTGCACTAAGAGAGTGTATAAAGCTATGTAATACACTGCACACTGCAGTACAGTACAGTATTAGTACTACCACAGTACCATGAACACAGTGCAAAAAAATGTACCAATTAAGAGATCCAATTCTATTTGAAGAAATACTACATATTTCCATGAAGGGCACCTTGAAGATCCCTGGCTTACTGTGATTTAATTACATCTAAGATGAAATAGAGAGCTCAGGTTATTAAAATGTATATGTATGAATGTGATTAAAACTCCATACCAGTAAGGAGAGGTGATTTTTAAAAATTTTAATTCTGATCACTGGCTAAGTCTGACAGCAGTCAGCATTGTAAGAACTTTATTTATCCTGAAATCATATGCACTTGTTGAGCAACTAGGCATTGCTGTGTCACTTTTCTTTGCATTTCTTTAGTTGGCTGCAAAAATAAATATGCAACAGATCATGACTTTTTGGTGACAAAAACACAATTTGGCATGCCTTTAATATGCCTTTAATGAAATTTGTAATAGTGCATGTGTTCTGATGACAAGTATTTTTAAAAGCCCTGTGAGTCCATAAACTCAGTTTGACAATTAAGGTTTGACACAGATGAATGAATGCAATGTATTCAATTTACTAGAGGTGTGAAAAATGACTTCAGTATCAGAATATCTTACTCTTCACTGATCCCCTATCTCTGTGATTGCAAAATTACTGCTCTAGTTTTAGCAACTCAGTAGTTGGAGAGGAAAGTTGTTTCTGATCATACCTAGACACTGTTTCTCAGTGTGTGACACCAGGGTGACTGTAAATAGTTTAGCTGTCACAGCACAGAATTTTCCTCTTTCCCACCAAGAAAGAAAAGCAGGAAGCAAATGCAGAATATCAAACACATGCACCATGGCAGCAATGCAGCAACTCTTACTGGAGCTAAGGCTGTTTTAATAAGAAAACTAGCTCAATGAAAAAGCCTTCTCACAGTACAAAATAGTAGCAAGAATTTTTAATTGATTGATGCAGGTCTTTATTGGATCCCTTTGTTCCCTCCTTTCCAGGAAATGTAAATTTTGGCTGAGTATGTAAAAAAAACCCAAAACCTGTCTTTAAACACTTTTCTTTCTTCTGATGTACAGAAAACAGACATCTAATAGCAAAAGAAGCAAAAATATCTGGGTTTTGGTTTTCAATTTCCTGACAAAATTCTTAGCCTTTTCACTGGAGGCAGAAATTTTCTGTTCTATTTCAAAGTGAAAACTTTTTGTTGTTATAGTAAAAAGGCTTCCTTTAATGGTTTTCTTAGTTATTTCAAAAAGAATGTTCTTGAACTCCTGGATGGTAAAAGTATACATTTATTATCTGTGCGAATACCCTTGTTCAACAAAGCACTTAACTTTAAAGTGTGAATAAAGCCACAGATTTCAGAGAAACTTAAGTATTGCTCTGAACAAGATTGTAAGGGGAGAAATTTGAATTATTAAATTAGCAGAGGGACATATTTAACTTAGAGTAATTTCATGATTATAAGCCGCACCTTATTCATTGAAGAATCCAGCCTACCCCAGTAGTGCAGCTAATCATCAGGTGTGGCTTATTTATGGACAAATCCCAGTGAAATGCCAACCTAGAAGTGAGAGCCAGCCAGGGAGGGCGCCTGAGGCTGCCTTTAAAGGCTTTGCTGGTCTATGAAAACTGTTTGCAACTTGAGCACCTGACACCAAACCCAGATGGCAGTGATTCTGTTACTAATTTGTTACCTTGTTACACATGGATCCTCGCAGAAAAAAAAAAAAAAAGTGTGGCTTATATTCGGGTGCGGCTTATATATGGACAAATCCCGTGGTCTACCCGACTACCAGGAGGTGCAGCTTATAATCAGGTGCAGCTTATAATTGTGAAATTACTGTAGTTTTGTTCTCTGGTCCTCATACACCCCTTTCTCTAGTCATTAAGTGCCAAAGTGAGGGTTGTTGTTTAAGTGTGGAATAGGAGATGAGGGGAATGAAAACGTGCTGAGAGCACTAGGGAAGGGGGAGAAGCCCACCTGGGGAGTCCCAAAGCACTGGTGCCCAGTGGTGCCCTTGGGTTTCAGGGGCTCAAGTCCAGTGTTGAGCCCTTCAGTAGTAACTGCAGTATGGCAATGTTGTGATAAGCGACCAGCTAATGTAGTTTCTGGTCCCTCAGGAAGATTAAATGCTTGCAGATTTGTGTTCCAGATCCAGATGAAGGAATTCTAGCTAAAATTATCTTCCCTCTGTACTGTGACACAGATGACATTAGGAAAACACAACATAACCACATTACATTGTGGTTACTGTCACAGACCTCAAATGCCAGCATTTTACACAGCAGGCCCCTTCCCTAATTCAGATTACCAAGCATTTTTAAAGGACATATTTAATAGACAATGTATATTACTTGTCAACAGAGAATCAAAGTAGCTGTATGATAATTTTTTCAGAATATAATTAATGGCTATTTTGTGTAGGAGTCATGATCAGTGAGAAACATATTGCAGTGTGTATGAATATTTCAGACACCATCAAAAAACCTAAATGTTTTCTGGTAATTTTTTGCTAATTAAAAATAAAATGTACCTGTATTTTACTCTGTGTGCTGTTGCTTGTGCTGTATGTTTTAATTGTGGAGAGTCCAAGTCTCATCATAGAATCACACTAAAGAGGAAAGATTTTCTGGTAGATTTTCTAGAATGCCAGAAGTCAATGGACGTATATTGAACTCCTATATTTGCATTTCATTAAATGAAAAAGCAAAGTTAATTTAAAGGTAAACTCACGCTCATCTTCCCTGTGCACAAAGTCAATCAATTGCTCATATCTATTGAGTAAAGTGCTTTAGTTGTACTCATTTAAAGAAATAGGAGGTAATTTTGTAGTTAGTAAATCTATTTTGAAACTTTTCAGATCAAAAAAAGGTATGGCTCTGCCCCCTACTCAGCCACTGACTGAGGTGGCTCTTCATTAGGATCAAATATAAAGTATTTTAATTTCTTGCTTCATTGTATACATAAATCTTTGTACAAAGTATTGTACTTTGTTATATTTGAATGAATCCAACAAAAATCTTAATTAAGATGAGAACAATAAGGCAGACTGCTTCCAGATTAGACATCAAATGTCCTAGATTCAGGGGTGGTGGTTACCATGAAAACTCCATAGGTCTCAAGCACTTGGATCCTGTATCACTTAATACCTGCCAATATTTTATTTCATGTGTTCAAATGAAATCCCAGTAGCTTTAATGAATCCTTTCCTTTCTGGCAGGGAATTATATGATTCCCTAATATTGACTCAGTTCCCTTGAATATTCAATGCAAAATCATTGGAGATTTCTTAATAGAAGAATTAACATGTACCAAAAAGGAATTGCATCAGGGAGATTATATTTGCTAATAGATTTCCTTTTTCTGCTATGCTAAATTATATTCTTTCCCTATAAATCTTTATTAAACGCTGCCAATTCAGCATCTTTAACCTGATTGTTTCATTTGCATGCCTTGCCTTTGTGATTGGATTACAGTTTGTTGTACTTTACTCTTCATTATCATCTCTCTGGATGTGTAATTATCTATTATTACTTAACATTCAATTTTCTTTGACCAGTGTTTGAGTATAAGGTATTGAGGCAGTAATTTGCAAAAATATTTTCTGCTTCTTCAAGCTCTTTTGCAACACTTCACCTCAGCCTCTGTAACTATGGAAAAAATTAACTGGCATAAATTTTTATGCCCAAATTTCAAACAAATATATTCTCAAGGACAGCAAATTAGCACAGAGAAACAAATAGTGATAAAATATACAATATTATATCAACAGTAAATGACAATTATTTAATATGCTGTTATAACAAATAAAAACCCCAAAAAGTTATAAAACAACTATGTGTGTTTTCTGAATTACCTTGATATAAATCAGTAATTTATTCAATTGCTACAGTAGAGTGGCTTAAGGTGAACCTCATATAAATAAAGTGAAGAGCTGTAGGAAAGATGAGGAACTGGCTAACCAATGGAATGCAAAATGTTTATGTAAACAGTTCTCTAGGGATTAGTAATGAAATTTTTCAAGGATAATTTTTCATATTCATCCTTATTAGTGTGTTGATTAATGGCATTACAGGAAGAATGAAAAATATGCCACAGGGAGCTTTGGTGATATTGAAGAGAACTGGGGCAGTTCATTGCTAATAACAATCCATAAGCGCATCAGTTAGAGATGGCAATCCAGGAAACATCTCTCATTGCATCAGTGTCTTATCAATGAACAAATCAAATATTATATGCCTCTAGAAAAGTCTTTCCTTCTTTTAGTCATTGATAGGGTCTCACTTATAGACCTGTTTATATTCTGGATATTTATAGAAGTTAAGTTAGAGAAGGACACATTCTCACAGTCTCTTCACAAGCAGCTACATGAACAAGTGCAGCAGGTACAAGTTGCACTGAGACAGACTTGCTCAACCTAAGAAAGACATTTTTAGCAGGAACAATCACTGCAACAACTTTCCAAGAGACAGAATCATGGAACACATGATTTTGGGTTGGAAGTAGACACTGAAGATCATCTTGTTCTAAACCCTCTGCCATGGGCAGGGGCACTTTCCACTAGACCAGGTTGCTCAGAGCCTCATCCACCCTGGCCTTGAACACTTCTGAGTATCCATAACTTCTCTGTTGCAGTGCATACCTTCATATATCTAATCTAAACCCAATCTCTTTCAGTTTGAAGCCATTCTGGCCAGTCCTGTCATTATGTGCCCTGGTAAATTGTCTTGCCTCAAATTTACTGTAAGTTCCTCTCGGGAATTGGAAGATTGCAGCTAGATCACCCCAAAGCCTTCGTTTTTCTAGGCATGGTAGAGTCTCCACTGCGTCTTTCAAAATATGTTACTAATTGCCTTCTAATTATGTACTCTCATATCAAGACAAATCCCATGGGACATGGCAGAAAAAAATACTCATTTGCTAGAAAATTCTCTAAGTCTTTCTCTTCCCGTTTCACCTGAAGGCCATTTTGGTTGAAGAACTGAGACATAAACAATGTTTTGACAAACTAGAAGAATTAATCTGATTATCTAGTTGAATCTCAAATTTCTGATTCATGTGGCATTAAGATGGATGTGTAGCTTTCTTCTTTGTTTTTTAAAGGATGATTAGTATCTGTTTTAAGTTCATTTACTTATGGCTCTGGAAGAAAAAGTGTTCATTGCAGATCAGACGGTTTTAGCAGAAGTGCTTGGAACTCCTTTGCACACTTGATCTCAAAATTATGCTGAAAATCAGCTTTGGATTTAAGTAATTAGCTGTAAAATCTGTTATCTTCAGACAGGACTACAGCAAGCTGGAAACATTTAACAGTTTGCCATAAAACCTGTGAGATTAAGCAGTGTCATTATGTCTAGCCTTCTGTATGGACTCCTAATGAATGACTGTCTGGAAGAAATAAGCAAATACAAATTGGAATATGGATGCTGACTAGGCAAAGCCATTTTGCAAAATGAGAAACAAAATAATTTAATCTTAGGATGCTAACCTTAGAGATAATTTCTGTCCTGAAATATTAAAATGTAGAGAAGATATTAAGGAAGGGTTCATCTTTAACTTTTTCTAGTACAGAGCAATAAATAGCCTGAGAGAAAAAAAAATAGATAAACCTCTTCATTTTTCCAGCCCATCACTAAAACCATGGATTTGTACAATCACTGATTGGAAAAGCCCTCTGTGCTATCTATACCTTTGTAGCATTCAATAATGATAGAACTCTTTGTGACAGAAAAGTAAATGTCTTCTCTCTAAGGTTGTTGTGGCTTGATAAAACCCATCACCCTAGTATTTCAGTTTGGCTTTTCTTAGTTTGCAAACCTGCTGGGTTTCCTGTCGTAGTCTACAGCATTGCTGTAGATGAACATCCTACATTATTTTTCAAAAAACTATTTTAAATCATGTCTGAGCTAGTATTGTTTCTTACTTTTTCTATTTTTTCCCTTATTCTTTTAAAAAATTAGAATCATACACATTTCTTCAGTGTATATATGTGTGTGTGTGTATATATACATGTGAATGGATTCACCTGCATATGGATTCACATACATATGAACCCCTTCATATGTTTAAAGCACCAAGCACTTTTCCTTCCAAGTTACTATTGCTAAGCAACCAATTCCTCCTGCCTGCTGCTCTAATAAAAAGTGTTCTTAACAGAACTGCATGAAATTGTATGTCTCCTGAAAAACCCTTGTGGTCAGTGTTAGAGGGCTTCAGCCACAGGCTTTTTGAGGATCATTAACGGAACATTGTTAGAATTGACGCTTTAACAATACTGTGGAGGTATCTCAAACAATAGTTCAACATGCTTGCTTCAGCTTCCTCTTGGTAATTTAAACAATTTTAAAACCTCCTTGAGTGGCTCTAATTTTTATTAGCAGAATCATCTATGGCTTTCTGATACTTTGAATGAAATTGTCTTTATTGTATATAGATATATCTGAGTTTTTAATACAAACTCAATGTCTTATTCAGAGTCACTACAAAAATATGATTGTTACAGAAAGATATTTCCCTGTTTGCCTTGCAATTTAAGGACTTCTCACTTTGTTAACTGTTCCAGCTGTTCATAGTTTTCTCCAAAAAAGGACTAATCAATCATCACACAATGCCTGGAGATGTCTCAGAGCTTGGAAAGTTCAGGCTGACAAAACCAGATGTGTTTAGCAGAACCTCCTTGTAAATCTTTCGAATGTTACAGGAAGAGGTAAATAAGTAGTAGAGTTACAAGAATATGAAAAAGTCCCCCAGTTACTTTTTAAAATACAGGATCAATACCATCCATCTCAGGAATTTAGACTAAAAATATCAGATCTTAAATTTTGTCATGTCACTTGGCTTTTTCAGTGAGACCTGCACTTAGACACTACATCTGAAACAATACTTTTGTAAATTCATATTCTTCAAGTGGCCCAATTGCAAATCCTCAGTTATCCCTGCAGCATGTTCACGGATTCCTTCTGATCTCTCATAAGAGACCTATTTACTTGCTCAGCACAGGGTTTGTCAGGTCCTTAGCAGACCTGACCTGCTCCAGTGCTATGGTTAATAATCCTTCTGAGCTTCTGCTGATAGAGCAGTTTCCACACTACAGGTTTTCAACTGAATAATCTTTACATTCTAAACTTTTCAAATCAGAAGAGCTTTCCTGATAGCAACTCTTTGTGACAGGTAGATGATAACAACGTATACAGGAAAATGAACACTCTTGGTGTATGAACTAATGTGCCTTGTTGTACCACCAACACTGTGCCCTGCTGTGATGGAGGATAAGCCGTTCAGTGACCGTAGGTGAAATATTTAATATCTCCATTTAGCAGTTGCTCTGTATTTAAAAAGAGAATAATGATTGCTTACACATTTTTGTATGTTGTATTCAGAACTCTGGACCAGAATGTGCTGTACAAGTAGGAGCATTACATCCCCATCACTGCATGTAGAGAGGAAAGACATTCCTAGCAGCAATTTCAAAGGAAGGTAGTGCATTTATTATACTTTTAGGGTTTCCATTTCCTGCTACCCAACGGATTTCCTAAATGCTACCATACTGTGAAGTCCATGTCATCACCTATTACGTTAAAAAAAAAAAAAAAAATGAAAAGCTGTACTTAACATTATTCATACTTTTAGCTGCAATTCAAAAACTACCTGACTTCTTCTTGGATGAAAATCAGAAAAGCTACTCTATGGAAGTAAGTAAATAGGAGGAAAGAAAAGAGAAAAACCACCAGACAGGTTATTTTATAGGCAACGCGCAATAGATTTTGTTAAGTATGAGCTCACAACATGCCTCTTGTAAAAAATAATTTCGGATGATGCTTTTTTACTTGTTTTTGTAATTAAAACAAAAATGTATATGATTTTTTTAGTGTATTAAGTTTTCTCTCAACTTAGAAATTTATAATTACAAATTTTACACTATAGTAAGGGACAGTACACTACAATAGCTGCAATAGTTGTGTATGTGTGTATGGGGGGAGGGAAGGGTATCATCCTGAGACTCTGAGGATGTGTACAGTAATTTACTTTTTAAATAACGCTTTCAGTAGATACAGGTAATCTTTTAACAATTTTGTCCAGTCATTTACCCATTATACTCAGCTATGTACAATCATGCTTTTGTTATCAATGGAAATTATTACTTGCAAGAATAAAAATGTCTTTTGACTTAGACACAATTTCATCTGCTACTTATTTGTAAGAGGTGTAGTGATAGCTAAGGCTTTGTCCTAATAAAACATAAAAATCTGTTGCTACAGTGACAGACAGAGAAATGCAGGCATGAAAGAAAAATGTTAATTCTCAATAGCAGAAGAACTTGGTTACTTTTAGCTAATGGAATTTAAAAGAATTTATTGAACATTTAAAGTTTCTTTAAGTATTTAATAAATTTCAGCATTGATACTTACAGAATTTAAATGCCAACAAAAATGTTAACTGAATTTCCAGTTACAGTAATTTCACGATTATAAGCCACACCTTTTTCATTGAAGAATCCAGCCTACCCCAGTAGTGTGGCTAATCATCAGGTGTGGCTTATTTATGGACAAATCCCAGTGAAATGCCAACCTGGAAGTGAGAGCTGGCCGGGGAGAAAGCTGCCACGGAGCCGCTGCCGGGTGGGCGGTGAACCGGAGCCACTGGCAAGTGAGCGGCAGGCTGCCGCTGGATTGGCAAGGCCAGCCCGGCTTCACCGCCTTCGCAAGAGCGAGTGAGCCGCCTTTGCTGTGTTCACGTGGGTGAGCAAGCTGCCTTCGCCACTGCAAGCGAGGGGCTGCCACCTTAGCTGTTGCACTGGGGGCGGGAGTGCTGGGGCCAGCGGCACGGGGAGGGCGCCTGGGGCTGCCTTTAAAGGCTTGGCTGATCTATGAAAACTGTTTGCAACTTGAGCACCTGACACCAAACCCTGCGCTGGCGCAATTCACTTACTAATTCGTTACTTTGTCGTACATGGATCCTTGCTTTCAAAAAAAAAATAAAAATGCGGCTTATATTTGGGTGTGGGTTATATACGGACAAATCCCGTGGTCTACCCGGCTACTGGTATGTGAGGCTTATAATCAGGTGCAGCTTATAATTGTGAAATTACTGCAATTAGTATGATTCTAATTGTGACTTCCTTGACATGACTTCTTTAATGATTCTTTTCATTCAAGTTTTTGGTATACTGTAAAGCACAGAGTTTCTGTCAAGTCTCCTCATCACTGAAATGCCAAATGCGGTGCCCTTTAGTTCAGGGAAAACAGCAAAAGCAAACATACTGCACATAAATAATGACACTTTTTTTTTCTTTCTGGGATTCTGAGGTTGCTAACTCTTGCAGGTTATGCATGTTGATCCACCATCGAAGTGCAAAGTGGCAGCTGCTCAGGAGAGCAGAGGAGAATTCCCTGTTTTATACTGCCAAGTAGAGAATGCTGCAGCCAACTAAAATTGCAAGTGGAGTTAGAGAGACAGGAAATAATTACTCAGGGTGTCTTGGGAATAGCACTTTTAATCTTGTGAAAAGTGTTGTGGGATACTTAGTGACCCACATGCTTAACGTGTCCATCACCTTCTTTGATAGCATTTACCTTCATCTAGTTGTTTGGTTTTTTGTGAGCTCAAAAGAAAAGCTGTGTCTTTTGTAAAGTTAGGTTGCATCTTGGCCTTTCTAGCTGCATAAACTCATGAAATTGATCCAGAAACTCATGAAATTTATCTTGACTTTGGACATAGAGTCACAACATATAAATTGGTTAGGGTAATACTATTTTATGTTACACTGGGACTTATCTACATTAATGCAATTGTGAAAGTTAACACAAATTGACTAAAATCATGAATTCAGAGCATCATTAATTAAAGTAGATTAGTGGAGTCACATCCTGAATAAATTAAATTAAACCAAATGCAAGCTCTCTTTGATTCTGAATGAGAGTGTCCAGGCAGGAGTTTAATATAGTTTAACTAATTAATTTTTAAAGTTAATTCTGATTGATCTTAATGGGTATCCATGAAAATGAGGTATGTGAAGGTGGATATTTGTATGGGTGGGTGAACTCACACAGAAACTCAAAGAAATATAATCAAATTAGCAAAATACAACTTTGTTCATTTACATTTTCCATTTCAGGAAATATATTGATTAAAAAATCAAAATTTTAGATGTGGCCAAGATAAAAGAATTCCATGTTTCCAACAATATTAGGTTTGCAAAAATAATGAACTTTTAAGGTCAAACTGTAGGAAAACTTTACACACTTTTCATGTGGATGAATTTAATCAAGCCGCTTGATCCCTTTAATAGATATGTCAGTCGAAAGAGGCAACATAATTTAATAATTGTCCATACAGAAAATCTTAAACAAGGTAGCACTGCAGACAAAAAAATAAACCAAAAACACTTGAACATCCTACACACGCTCTTCCCTTCACAAAGCTCAGCCTGTCCTCAGTGCTGCAGCGACACAAGCTGGGGAAAACAAAAGGGGTGAGGGACTTGAGGTTTAAGGACAAAATAGATTGCAAGACTCTTCACAGCTTGTTTTTTTTTTAATTTCCTATTTAATCTGCAGTATGTATTCCCTTTCCACCTTGTATTGCTGAAAAATTTTCTTCACTGTGCAAATTCTAAGTCATGTTTCCAGCCCAGTTGGAAGGATGCTTGCATTTCCTTGCTATAAATGGTCCTTCATACTAATGTGGTGACATACACAAAATTTGTTATTGCAGTTTCTACTTTATGAATAATATTAATTATTATTCATGATAATAATTACCTATTTGTTCAGAAAACTTCTTCAGCTGAAAAAAAATTACTGGGGAGGCAAAATTTTATGCTGCACAGTTAAACTAGTTATAATGTGTGTGGTTTAGAGTGGAATGAATGATTTCTGTTTTTATAATATTTTCTGCTAATCTTCAATTCATTATTCTTCTCTGAATCAACACCTTGCAGCAATGAAATAATGCACACTATAAATTTATTCTATAAATTTATTGTGATTTTGAGAAAAAAATACAGGCCATTTAATGTAAAAATGGAATATTGTCATATGGAAATTAATAAACTACTGAAAATAGAGTGTGTGAATGAAGGAACAGTGATTCTTAGGCAGAATGTTAATATGCTGAACATCTAGATGATTAATCATTAAAAATAACAGTGATATGTGATGTGGAAAGTTTAACACTCAGTAGTGTGAACAATGGGAAAGGTCAGATATCTAATTACTGAGTTTATCATTGCCTGGAAGGATTTGTAGGAACTGTAATGATAAAATCTGTTTTTGTATTGATTTTATGACTGGTCCCAGTTTTTCTTTCTGTATTTGCCAAGTTCCTCACTGACTATTAGATCATACTTAGACTTCTTAAGAAAACTGTAATCTCACATTTCAGGGCTAAAATATAATTTAGATAAAAGTGAGAAATTTGTTAATACGTTCCTTTTTAACATAATCTGATAGCATACAAATCAATTTCTACCTTTTAGCCTCTGCACTACATTTTCTTTAGAATTATATTAAATAAACTTTGCAAGCGAGGTATTAAGCTAAAATTAAACTCATTTTCACCTGTTAGTTTAGAACACTGAAATTTTAGCCATAGCAACCTTTATATAGTCAATATAATGATAATACCATATTTCTATAACATTTATTGAAAATACAACTCTAAGATTATGTTTCAACTCTGTATATTATAACAATGATCATATTCTATCTCTTGAAATAGTGTCTGGGTTGCATCCTGTCCCCATGCAGGCAAGACTGCATGACACGCAATCTTCCCTCTTTGCTCTGATTTCTGTGGAAAAGCCATGGAGACACATAGGCCAAAATGGTCCACTTGTGAAAGAGTTCAAAATTTTAGGCCAACAGATCTGTATTTGCTGTACAAGTTCAATAAACCCTTCCTGCCTCCAGAAGACGACTTTTAGGATGTTTTTGGTCAGACTGTTTCCAAAGCACTGGGAGACTGGGATCTGTGTCTATGAACTGTTTGGGATGATTAGAATCCTTCTTGTACAAGGTTTGGGGAGTGTTATTTCAAGGAGAAAGTCATAATAGCTTGCATGCTAAGTTTTCGGTCAATAGGAAATATTGAATACAGAGTACAAGGCACATCTTAGTGACCTCTGCTCTTTGAGGGTCTTCAGTATTGAACTTGTGAATGGGGAAATACCCTGTGTTGTTGGGTTGTCTCTGTTTAAGCACCAATGGAATAGATTAGCCCTCCATTCTAAACCTCTGTGGGAATTTAGTACCGCTTTTCTTTAGACCCCTGTACCCCTGCTGTCATCTGAAAGCTTCTTGGCGCATTGCAGTAACCCACACTGTGGGACCCCTGCGCACTACAAGAGGCTGAAGCCCATGCCTGCCCCTCCTTGTTCTGAGCTGAGATGGGTGATTAGGTTTTCAAAAGGCAAGAATGCAAAGTATGGTGTGCCAAAGCCATGACACACAAAGAAACGTGGCATCCACGTTTTAGAGTTAAAACGTTAGAAGTCAACTTTGGAGACTGCAAATGGATTTTATCCAACAAGTTTAATTAAACCTGGTCTTCAATACGTCTTCTAAATGTTCTATGTATTGAACTTTTTGGCAAGTGCTTCACTTAAAGAAAAATACCAAAACAACTAAAATATCTGCAGTATTTTTGAGAGTCATTTAATGTGATGTCATCTCATATAAAATATGGGTTTGTGTACAGTGTTCTATCTCATTAAAGAACAGTTAAAACAAGGACAGCAGCTATTTATTTTTTGATGCTTTAAGCATATTAGGAAAGGTTAAGCACTTAAAATTATATTGTTTAGTGTGACACAGAAGAATTAGTTTTCTCCTTTGCCCTATTTCCATTTCCACAAAGAGAAATGAAATGAAAGTTTATAAGAGAGATTGTGCCAAATAGGCCAAAATTATATCAAGTGCTGATGGCATATGGAGCCAGAAATTTTCCTAAACATGAAAAGTAAGGATTCCTTAGAGGTCACAGAGCACTAAACTACAATGAAGGCATTGCAGCTAATATCCTATGTGCTTTGATAGGTGAGGACAATGTAATGGCCCCTGTGAGACAATCATTAGGCAAAACCATTTGAAGCAGTTTTGTGGTTGCTCTGTCTTACAAAACAAATTAGACTGCAGCTGCCAAAGGGATTTAGACAATACAAATATCATCACATTTTTTCCCTGTTTTTCTCTTTCACTTCTGACAAAAAAGTCTGCAGATGTACTCAGAAATCTGTCCAGTAGTAATTAAATTAGCATGGTAATTGGACTGTAACTTCATTTACTCGTGCAAATGAAGACTAATCCCTTTTTTTTAACCGTTTTGTTTGTTTGCTTTTTAGCAAATAGAACAACTTATTTAGTATCAGATTTAGTAGACTTTATTTTTTTCAGGTGACAGATTTTTTGATAGTTGAAAAAGTTTCTTGAGGCTTAAAGATTATATCATTGCATGTGAACACGAGGTCTTGTCCCTTCAGTGAAGTAGCTTATTTAACAGAAATATCATAAGCAAGACCAAATATGAGGGTTAATTTATTTGAATATAATTTGGAATGGCCTTGGAGTACTATTTCGTTTTTGCTTTTAATATTATTTATTAAGTGAGAAGAAGGAAAAAAAGTAGAGAAGATGGTGACCTATTTAAATCTTTAATGTCAAGATTAGATGTACATTTTAATCAATTTTAATGTTGTATGTTTGGCCTAATTTACAAATCATGGGTTTCTGAGCTGACTTCCTCCTCAATACTGTTAGTATCTAATTAGTTGTTGTCTTCTATGAAGATAAACATTGTTTTTTTCCCTCAACAGACATGTATGGTACATACATGCTACATGTATGTATTCACATGTATACATACACATACATGCCCCACATGTATTTCACCTCCAGCAGTTTTTAAATTATGCATTGTTACCTTCAACACCTGAAGGACAAAAAACAAAGCTGATCGATCTGTGAACATTTTAGGGGTCGTTTGACTGCAGGGTTGTTTTTCACTAAAGTTTTGATACATGCATACACTGTAAAATTCAAACGTCTTCAAATTGCAAATACAGAATTCTTGCACATACAATGCAAACACTTGAAACTGCAAAAATACCAGAAATGACAGGAAGAACTACAGAGTAAAATTTATTTGACAAAGTTGAGGAGATTCATGTGCTATGGAAGACTGTAATTCAAGCATGTTCTGTGGTTGCAGAAATGAAGACTGACTTCACCTCAACACCATAACACAGTTTGATTGTCAGCTGGAAGGACAGTGTTGATAAAACTTGGGGGATATTAATGTTGAAACAGAGGTGGACATTTAGTCTGAGGTCTGTGATTATCTGTAGTATAAACAAAGATATAGCCTTGCCCTTTTGAAAAGGTCAGGTGCAACATTTCCTAAGATGCTGGGTAAACTTGCAGAGCAAGAAAGGGCAAAGAAGAAAGTATTTAGAGGGAATGTGGGATGCACAACAAGAAATGTTATGTCAGCATGGTTAAAATAGGATAAATAGGATAAACACAAAAATCTGATGATGAGCACTTTTGGTATTCCAGGTCTCAAGAAGTGCAAGATGGATCTCCTCTATCATCCAAAATAGAGGAATAGAATTCTTTTCAGGATTTTAACCCAAAATGCCCCAATCTCAATGGTACAGGTCACCTGGCAAAGGATAAGAAATTAAGCACACAATGCCTATCTCCTACCCCTGGCTTCCTGCTCATAGGAAGTTATTTGAGTGCAAATAGGATATGTCACTTTGCCATTTATCAGGGATTTTTGTTATTTTTTAAGTGAAATAATGACTGGACTAAAACCAGGTTAATGCTCCCCCGACATACACACATACACTCACATCAGTAAGTCCCTACTGATCACTCCCATTTTATGTATATTTAAACTGGTACTAAATGATTGGGAACTGTGAGATTTAGAAACCACTAAACTGCTGTTTCTGTGAGCAGCAAATGAGCCAGCTCTGTGGTTTAAACTCAGTCAGAACTAAGTCCCAGCCACTCACTTGGGCACTCCCCCCAGTGTGGTGGGGAAGAGAATCAGAAGAGTAAAAGTGAGGAAATGTGGGTTGAGATAAAGACAGTTTAAAAGGCAAAGCAAAAGCCATGCATGCAAGAAAAGAAAAATGAGGAACTCATTCACCAGTTGTGATGGCTAGGCAGGTGTTCAGCCAGTCCCAGGAAAGCTGGACTCCATCTCATGTGTGCTGACCTAGGAACACAAACACCATCACTCTGAATGTCCCCCCATTCCTTTTTCTTTCCCCAGCTCTACATGCTGACCATGATGCCAAATGGTTTGGAATATACCTTTGGTCAGTTCAGTTCATCTGGTCCCGCTCTGTCCCCTCCCAAATTTACCCATTTCCCTTACTGACAGGGTATGGTGAGAGACAGAAAAGGTCTTGACACTGTGCAAGTGCTGCTCAGCAATAGCCCCTGCATTATCAGCACTATTTTCAGCACAAATCCAAACTGTAGCCCTGCTCTAGCCACTAGGAAGAATATCAACTCTATCCCAGCCAAAATTAGCACAGCCAACATCAGAGGAAATAGTTGTTCTACATGCCTTAAAGACATAAATACACTTTTATGTGCTTTACCAAGCCTGAAGAAATTTAAGTCCAGGCTTGCAGTTTTGTTGAACTGAGGTAAGTATGTATGTCTGTGTGCGTATACATAGATACATGCCTTGTATCACCAGTGAAAGCAATTAATTTCACTTAAAGTCCTATCATATCTCCTTCAGTTCTATCAAGCAGTACTGAAAACAGCTGTGGTATTGTAGCACATTTCTTTCTCATTGTAAAGAAATGAGACTGCAAGGTTTAAATTTCTACTGTATTTTTTTTTGCCTAATTTATTTATTAATGAATCTGGCTCTCTGTTAATTTGATGAAATTAGAGGAAACCAAATACAGTAATTTCATGATTATAAGCCGCACTTTTTTCATTGAAGAATCCAGCCTACCCCAGTAGTGCGGCTAATCATCAGGTGTGGCTTATTTATGGACAAATCCCAGCGAAATGCCAACCCGGAAGTGAGAGCCGGCCGGGGAGGGTGCCTGGGGCTGCCTTTAAAGGCTTGGCTGGTCTATGAAAACTGTTTGCAACTTGAGCACCTGACACCAAACCCTGCTGGCAGCAATTCTGTTACTAACTCATTACTTTGTCACACATGGATCCTGGCTTTAAAAAAAAAACAAACAACTGTGGCTTATATTTGGGTGTGGCTTACATATGGACAAATCCCGTGGTCTACCCAGCTACCCCAACATTCGGCTTATAATCAGGTGTGGCTTATAATTGTGAATTTACCTTAATTTGTGTTAATAATAATGTAATTTCTATATTTCAAAACTGATCAATCTTGCCTAATAAGGATAGGTACTAGGATAATTCAGTCAATGATCCAGAAAGGTACAGAGCATGCTGAGTAAGAGAGGAATGCTGAAGCAGTGTCAGAAGGTGACCGGTGACAGATTTGTTTCCCAAGTGTTGCTGCTGGCACAGCACTGCACCACTGTGTCTACCTTGTTCTTTGGAGGCTGTGGCACCACATGCTCTCTGCAAGGCACAGGGCAGAAGTGATCAAAAGCTCATATGAATCAAAGTGATTGAAAGAGAGAGGAAGGTTAAATCTGAGCTTGGAGAATCTGTTTTACTCCATTTCAGGGTTTGCTGAGAACACCGACTGCCTGCAGCCATTCTCTGTTAGGTTAGCTGAGCCCTTTCAGCAGTGCCATGCTCCCAAAAAACTGTCAGCAGTGCCTGGCTAAAAGCTATCTGTGACCATTATATTAAAATGTAGTTTCAGTCTTTTTTTCCCGCCACTGGGTAGAGAAGATAATGAGGATGCTGGGTCTACTTCGGTCTCCTATGACCTCTAGAACCACAAGCTTTTGTAATAAAAATGTTTTTCCAAGAATCTTATATCTAAAAAACATATTGCTACTCTAGAAAAACCCAGTGACAACATATGCAATTCAGGATTACATTTTAAAACATTTCCAATTTTTTTAGGTATATCAGAGATATAAGAGTTTTGTTTTAACCGTATGCATTTTAAAATATGTTGCGAAAGTCAAAATATTTCACTAGATCTTGATTAATAATTGAATGGACCCCAGAATTTTTCTGTTACCAGCGGGGTTTATTTTTCACTTTTCTACTAACCTGCAATTCAATCTTTTTTGTTTGTTTGTTTGGTTTGGTTTGTTTTGTTGGGTTTTTTTTGTACATGTTCTGGTAAGATTTTAAATATCATTTTATTTCTCAATATTTTTTTGAAAAGGTTGCATGTCTACAGTAGTCTTTCCTCATAAGTAGTTCTGAAAAAGTTTCAGAAAGACAAAAATGTTAAAATTCAGTATAAGGTCCAGACCTACACACAGTCCTGGGACTTACTTTGTGACCATCTCACATCTCTTACGACCATTAGTAATCACAAAATCAATCACTATTGCCCATCAGATTAGAGAAAAATAATACATTCAAAGATATACTAGAGCAAAGGAAAAGATTAAAGGAAAGAAACTAAACAAAATCCTTTTTGACTCACAGAAAACACAAAATGTCAAATGTAAAATGTTATATTATAACCCTCAGATGCTGAAATTTCCTTCAAGACCAACTCTGCTATTTACTGAATAAGCTGATCATTATTTCCATTCTGCATTTGACATGAAACACAAGCAGCATGGCATTAATTTGCTTTTCAGGATGACTTGTATTTTTCTGTTATGCACCCTAGATTAAGGAATTCACTGTTTTGCTGTGACAGACTCTGATCTGATGACTTTGAGGTACTAACAAAACATTCTTCATTTTTCCCATGGTGAATTGAAATGAGGTATTAAAAAACATATAAAATTTAAAAATCCATTTTGTCTCTATAGTAAATAGCCTTATATGAAGATAAAGGTGGGTTATAAATTCATATGCTGTGATTTTTTAAGTTGGTATTTCATTAAAGCTTTTAGATATTAGAGTGAAGACTAAAAGTAAATACACCTAAATAAAAGTGAGTGCAGGCCTTTCATGTGTGTGAAATCCCTGCTATTTTTAACACACATTATTTCCTCCTAGGCTGTATTTTATCCTAAAATCTTCTCAAAGAGTATACTGTCTAAGGAACAAGCTGAGAGTAAAAATTAGTGCAGACCACTGCCAAGAAGGAAAAAAACGTGATAAGAAACTAGGTATTTTGGAGTTCTAAAGTGGTCTCTTGGGTATTGCTTGAATTTTGAAAAATACCTCAGATGCACAAAGATGATTTTTGAAAACAGTGAAGATATTAGACTCCCAGTGAGAATTCTAAAGAAACCATGTTGTATCAGTGGGAGTTCATGGGCTGAAAATAAGCTAGAAACCTCAATTTAGAGCAGAATTCTCATTAATAGTAAGATCACAAATGTCTTTTGGCCCTTTCAATTGAAATGCAAGGCATTTTCAGTGGAAAAATACATTGTTTCATAAGTGCCTATAGTACAGCTGAAATGCCTCTCAGAAAGTCCCTCTTGTTAAGATTGATCATATTTATGTCATATGTAAAGTGCATCTGCAAGAAAAAAGAAAAAAGAGAAAACAACAAGAAGTGTTGAAATTAGCAGTTTATACTTTTCTATTTCTTTATATTTCTGTTTTCCATTTAAGTGAGATTAAAGATGATATTTAAGTGTCTCATAGATACATATCCTGGAAGTAGATATATATTTTTTTAATATCAAAGTTGGAGTAAAGTGTAGGACTCCATGATGAAAAGTTGCAGGCTTCCTCTTTCAACCATGCTTTCTTCTTTCAACATTCTGAGTATAGTTCTGTCATTTGTCCTTCTCTATAATCTGAAAGCCATTACTATTTCATGGAAGTTTAATATAGTGGGGAAAACAGTGTTACAAATTAACAGGGCAATGAACACATCATTGGATGACAGATATGTAGAAATTTTTCAAGTTAAATTTTCATTGGATAAGAGATACTAGTCATTCAAACAGCCATTTTTAATTTAACTTTACTCAATCAGAATCAAAATTTTTAAGTCCTAAAGTTATAAAAATTAGAGCTTTTCTTTTTCAGAATGAAAGGTTAATTTTACTCCACATCACATTCAACTTGGCAGCATAGCTACTGCACGCTCGAAAAAGAGAAGGATAATTATTCATGTGAAATACTTTTTAACTCAAGTATCATAAAATTACAAATTGCTATTTTTTTGGTTGTTGTTGCAGTTTGCAATAGCTGATCTCAGAAAAGCTGAGAAAAAAATAGGTCAAATTTTTATGAGCAATCTCTGTGGTCAGAACATTATAAAATAATCAATGTAATGGAATTTTTTGTCTGCATGAATTTCCATGAAACTTTATAGTGTTTACCAAAAAAGTCCAAAGTGCTTACCAAAAAAAAAACCACAAGGTGTTTTGATGAGATTTATCTCATCAAAAAAATCTTTAGCTTCTCATTGAATGCTCACAATACATTTGCTAGCAAATAAAACTTCTAGGGGAAATCGGAAGACACATGCAGTCAACTCAGATTTGAGTGGAGTACATTCCCTACGCTGTGTAGAGCACACCTACTTTAGGTGTATTCTATTCTTGCTTTACCTGCCAAGTCTGAAATGCTTGTTGACTCCCTGCAGGACTGCAGTGATGATCTCAGACAAGTTGACTCCACTTTAGTGTTTTTTTGGCAAGGTCATAAAAGGAGTCAAAAGTGCTTACAATATTGGGAAAATATATATTTAAAGAAAAAAACTGAACTTTTTTGTATAACTATATAATCTATAAATGCAATATACATATGTATCACTCCCTGAAGTTATCCTCCATTGGTTATTCAACAGTGACATTCTACAGTTTTGAACCATTAGGAGATTACAAAAAGATGGCAAGTTAAAAAAGGAGAATCACATTTTCAGAAAACTTGAGTTGAACTGTTGAAAATCATATCAAAACATGAAAATATTAATGTTCAAGAATCTCCTAGGAACACAAGTGCCTAGTTATTATCCCTGATACATCAGTTCCCTTCTCTGCTCTCTATTTAATCCACTTTTAGCTCCTCTTCTGCAGCATAGCTCCTTCATTTAGCTCTACAGTGTCTGAAGTCATTCCCATCCACATATGTGCAACAAGATTACTTTTTACCTTCAAAACAATAGCAGTGCCTGCTTCTTTACCATCATGTTAGAAAGGAAATGTTAGCAAGGAGCTGGGAGCTGTTTTGGTCCTTTTCCTGGATTATGAGCATTTTGAGTTACTGTTATTTCCCACTTCTTCTCCTTCCATATATCTCCATGCAAGACTGCATTTTCTCAGGTGCATCTGAGGACTCTATTTAGTAGTTTGCTTGGTTATGAGGGAGGGTATCAAAATGATTAATTTTGATCATGTAATGCTCTGCAGCACCCTCCAAAAATATTTATCTCTTGCCATATGAAGAATAATAATATTAGCTTCACAATGCTCCTATTTAATCACTTTTGCAGCACTTTGTGAATTAAAAACCTTATAAAAGTCTGTCATTTTAATAATTACTGTAAAATACTCTGTAAAATGCTGTTGACACAATTGAAATTGCTCAGTCATGTCTTGCCCACTTATAGTGCAGAAAGTTATTACAGTAATTTCACGATTATAAGCCACACCTTTTTCATTGAAGAATCCAGCCTACCCAGTAGTGTGGCTAATCATCAAGTGCGGCTTATTTATGGACAAATCCAAAGAAATGCCAACCCAGAAGTGAGAGCCGGCCGGGGAGGGTGCCTGGGGCTGCCTTTAAAGGCTTGGCTGTTCTATGAAAACTGTTTGCAATGTGAGCACCTGACACGAAACCCTGCGCTGGTGTGATTCTGTTACTAATTTGTTAATTTGTTACACGTGGGTCCTTGCTTTTAAAACAAACAAAAAAAAAAGATGCGGCTTGTATTCGGGTGCAGCTTATATATGGACAAATCCCGTGGTCTACCTGGCTACCGGGGCGTGCGGCTTATAATTGTGAAATTACTGTACATTTAAACTTCTAAAAAACAGAGTATGAAATATTAAGTCAAGCCACAGATTTATTCTGTGAGATTTGGTATGCGGTTTGACATCTTCCCTCACTATTAGTATTGCTCAATTAGTCATGCTCTTTTGTGCACACTTGGAAATACCCTCATGGCCACACAGCTTCACTATTCTCTCCTTCCCTGGGCACTGTTGGTACCTCTGAGAATGTGGAGGTTCGAGAAAACACTGCTCCTCCCCCTGTGTCCTCTGGAAGTGATACTGGAAACAAGAAGAGGTTCAAAGGCTCACAAGCTTCCCGTTGATGGCAGCTTCTTCATCTCTTTTTGGGAGTCCAGGCTGTCAGAAAGTGGTAAATTTAACACATAAAAGCAGTAATAATTCAACAGCCTCTGCTAAGGGACAGCATGAATTAGTTGTGTTTTGTGGCTTGAAAAACTTGCAAAGAAATGTGGAAAATATACAAGGAAATACAAGGAAAAGGCAGTCTTGTTTAGTAACATGTATTATAAATGTTACTACTCAGAGGTGCAATCACACTGATTGATGGGCTTGCCAGAGACAGAATTCAAGAGCTTTTGCTGCATTTGGAATAACATGTATTAGGGAACTGTATGTGGCCTATTTTGCTTCTGGCTACTTTAGATATAAGGGTCTTTCATTGGAGATTGATATTTTCCATTATTTAGTGAACACTGAAAAAAGTATAAATGTGTGTGTGTGTGTGTGTGTGTGTGCATGTTTAGAAAACAAAAACCCAAAAGCAAGCGTATTAATAGTAAGCTTGACTAAGCTAAATGCACTCAGGAACAAGCCTGAATTTTAGAATTTTGTCCTAAAATGGTCATGAATTATGCGCTGGACTTACTCATCAGTGTGTCAGATGAGTGTTCACATTTAAGAAAGTAGGGGTGCTCTCCTCAGAGTACTGCTGAAGAAATATTAGGCAAATTAAACAGAAATTTCATCTTGTCTTGCAATAAACTTTCCATTTCAGAAAGATATTGTAAAGAAAGAATCAGTGGATAACCTCAAGTTCATGGCAGTTTTTTGACGGAGTTGGAGTGCAATAAAAATATTTTCATTTTAATCCTATTATTGTTGCATCGTTATACAGTATCTTAAAAAATGGTTAAGTAAAATCTGGTCATTTTTGTTATGCTTCAGTATCTACTATTTTTGTACTATCATTTTGAAAATCTTCACCAAATATAAATTGATATATATGTTTTGGACAGCAAAATATTTGAAAGGATCAGATCACTGCCAATGCATGCTATATTTTAAAATAGTTACTCAATACCTTTTTTGGAGAGTGGACCAAATATAGGTACTGACATTTCCTCAGCACAAAATTAAGTTTGTTCATCATTAACATATATGAGCTGCCACAATATTTCATTGCTTACCTGCCAATTTTGGCAACAGGGCTGCAGAGTAATCTTTATCCAAGACCATCTTAGGGTGGAAGTTTTCTCATTTGTCAAAATATATCTTCTCTCAGTTCCACTCTATCTGTCAACTTGCAGCTGTAGACTTATACTTGAGTTCTGCCCCACAGTTCTGTGCACTTTCTCTCACTTTCTTTCTTTCTTATGAGTAATGTACAAAAAACTATTTTTTGGAGAAGACTGCTTTTTGCTTGTCAAAACACAAACTAGAGTGAGGTCTTTCAGAAGGATACTGATTTTTATAAACACAGTTTACAAAATTCTCCTTCATCTTCGTGACTAAAATCAGGGGCATTGACACTTCTATCACTATTCTTAGTATATCTGAAAAAACCTCCCAGCTGTTACATAGAACACTATGATTTTGTACAAGAAAAAATACCAGTACTCCTACTGTAAGTGAACTAAGAGAAGTTGTGGAAGAATAGACCAAGAATCTTTTATTTCACAACTCTAAGAATTAAAATACTGGTTTGCAATAGTGACTTTTGCACACAGTCTGTGTGTGTCTGTGAGCACATATAAAAATTTCTCCACAAAGTTATCTAGAGACAAGAAGAAAGGGAAGAGTATCAACACCATGATTTTAAAGAGTGAAATTTAAGTTACTATCCTTAATCTTAGAATTGATTTTTTTTTTCAAATGAAGAAACAGCTCTCCATCTTTCATCTTGTGCTAAAAGAATTCACATTCTTTATATTCCTTCTCTATTGTATTTGCAGGCTTTATATTTTTTTTTCCTTTTGTTGTTGCTGTTGGTTTTTTTATTGTTGAACTTCATCAAATCTTAATGAGTCTACATGAAATCAAGATTCTCAGATGTGTGATCCAGACCTTACAGAATGCAAATCTGCCTTCATCTAAGAAATTCTTTTAACAGGGATTTCATTGAGGTTTCTTTTTTTTTTTTTCTTCAGAGTATCTCAGCAAATGTCTATTCCAGCCCCTCATATGAAATACAAGGCTTATCAATAGGAATGCATAGAAATTCTGATATCAGGAAGAGATGTTCATTTCCACATAAGCTTTACAGAAAGGCTTCAACGGGTTAAATCTCTTTTGTTTTCTCAGAGAAACAAAATTTATTGCCCATGGTGTAAGAGAAAGAAGCAATAGGAGCAGATCCTGTCAAAGGAGTTTTAAAGTACTCTTTTGATCATCTGCTGTCATTTCCCTCCCTTGCATCTAGCTCTGTCCCACTAGTCTATATCATTTGCCTCTTTTATTTGTCTCCATCTCTTCTCCCAGGTTTTCCAGCACTGTGGCAGAAAATGCATGCATTGCAAGGAGCTCCTTCATTGCAAATTTCACCTCTGTCTCAAGTCTTAATATTCTGTGGCTGGTGTGTTCTGTAGGGAGATGTGCTTGATTTGCATTCACATCCCCCTCAGCCTCCAGTCCCCCTATATGCTCTACACAGGCCCACAAAAAGAACCTGAAAATCCTCTGCTAAGCCCTCATAAGCTTCTCTTTGATTTTGCAGGAAGTGTTTTCATTATTCTGTTGTCTTTTCTTTTCTCTCCAAGTTAATTAAAGTTAATTGATTAATTGGTACTCTGCTATAGCAACTACCCAGCTGGAAAAGCACTAATCTGCAGAGTGATCATATGTGTAGAGCATGTCTAATTTTTTATCTTATGTGAAAAGGCCAGAACTCTTTTAAAATTAGCTTTAACAATGTGTGTTTTCAAGGAGAAACAGTTATGATAAGAGCACAACATAAGTACTCACAGGCTCTACCCATCTTTCTGCAGCAGAGGCACTTGAAATCAGATGCACGGTTGTAGCTTTGTTTCCAGCCAGGCAACTTCAGGCAACTTCTGTTAAAATGGCTTTTTCTGTCTTCTTGCATTTCATATTGACACCAGTACACCTGGCAGACTGGTGCATAGCAATCTGCACATTTAACGGGAAAAAACCCAACTTCCTTCAATAATGTTGTGTCAATGAGAGCTGGGTACTTCCATAAGTCAATGGTGGCAATTGAAATTACAGTAATTTCACAATTATAAGCTGCATCTGATTATAAGCTGCA
>VRYO01002772.1:81314334-81330919 GCA_009812075.1 Sialia sialis
CTTATAATCAGGTGTGGCTTATAATTGTGAAATTACTGTAATTCTTATACTCTGAGGCTGTAAGTGGAAGAGATAGAAAGAGGAGAATAAGGGAGGAATTCTTACACTGAAGTGTAGAACCTGCTTGGCTCAGTTTTTAGGATCCTCTTGGATTTGTTCATAGAATTGGGTGCTCCTGATAAGAGTGGTGGGATAGAGCTGAGCTCAGACTAGTTGCCAGTGCATATCATAAACATATTACAGAATTTAATTACTGGAACTGAATTTTATTTTGTCAAATGTAGAAATGCTACAGTAAGTGTAAACTACACATTCTGAAAAACATGGTTATGTTTACTTATGTCTTGTTATATTCTAGTTTGAACAAGGTGAAATTCAAATAATGATCTTACCTTTTATTTTTTGTTTATCATAATTTTCCACATTTGTGTTTGGATCAAAATTAAAGTCTGAGTTGAAAACGTCCTTTTACGTATAATTTGCCACTTATTGCTAAGTGTGTGTTTCACCTAATCGAAGTTGTGCTTCAGAATATTTGAAGATGGTGTCTTGAGAATGCCAAGTGGTTTGTTTCCATAAAACTTTAAGCGAATTCAGATTGTCATGATCAGTATCATTTAACAGTGACAAAGACACGTACATTTCTATTTTTATGTAAATTAATCAGCATTACTCTGCATATGCGGGGTTCTGTTGAGATTTTGTAAAGTCCATAATTTCACTGCTTACAATGAAAATTTGCATTGATGGCTTTTTAAATAGGTATTGCTGCTTCTTCAAAGTGTTAAGACAGTAAGGAACAGTATGTCTTGGATTACCATAAATAGGATAAGAGCACATTGAAGTTGTAGCTTCAAACACTACCTCCAGAGAAATGTGTCTGGCAACTTTTATAAGTTCCACAGTCACTTAAAAACATAACCCAGAGAAACAGCAAAGAAAATGAGACCTTTGTATAATCTGATTAAAGCTACGTTTTTTCACTGTTTAAAAATTGGGCTCTTATTCCAAGAGAACAATGGAAAAAGTAGGGGCCTCCTACCCAAAACAGGAAAGTTCACAATAATCTTTTTATTTTTCTTGAAGTCCAGTCATCAGCATAAGCATATTACCTTTCATTCTACTTACTGATTAAATTAAAACATTTAGAGACATAAAAATAGCTGTGTATATTTTTAAATATTGGCCTAGAATATCAATCAGAGACATGACTATATAATAAAAAAGGAAATTCATAAATCAGTTCTGTCACATGTCTTGTCAGAATTTAGGACAAAATCTGTTGCAAGAAGCTGGTAGACATTCATAGTTGTTATTTTGGAGCAGTAATATTTTGCCAGAAGGGAAAATGCTTTGCCTCAAATCAGTGTCAAATTCTGCAGCTGAATCCAAAAATTTCTTATGACTAAATTTTTTTCTTCTCAGTTTGTTTCCTGAACTTGGAATTCAGTAGAAAATATAATTAGGATACAAATTCCTCATTAAAGTTCAGAAATTAATTCTAGAACCACACCACCCACTATTATGAATTACCTAACAGTTCCTAATGTCCCATGAGCCAAGCAGAAAAGTAGTAAGAATACCTATATTAAAGTTGTACATAAAGTTTTGTGTGTATCTATCATATATATATATACATATATATATATATATATACACACACACAGATATATATAAACACAACATATGTATTATTAAATGTACAGGAACATTTGAAAATGAGACATGCCTAAAGATGGAATTAATTACAGTCCCTGAATAAGAAGCAAATAAAGCAAGGATGATGGCACAATAGTAGATGCCAAGATACAGGAAGCAACTGTGGAGAGATTGGGAAGACATTGTAATAGTTTACGTTTGCTACTGGCTAGTATAAAATTGGCCATACCAGGTCAGAAAGCACATCTATTTCAGTACCTCAGTTTAGATCCATTCTGTGGCAAACAGAGAAGAAGCAAAGGGCAACCCTATTATTATATTTTTAGGTGTACTCAAAATGCTCCATTAGTCAGCTGTTACCATCTTGACTCATTCTTTAAAGTGTTTTTTCTCCCATGAATTAGGAGAAAAGTTTTGAGCCTATGCAAGCTGAGGAAATAATTTACCTGCATGCACCGAGTTCAGCTATGAGCAAAGTGATAGCATGTTTCCTGTTTTGAAATTCTAGTGGGAAGATTTCAGTCCTTTGATTCCGTTTTTGTTTTATGTCAAGAACTAAACACTCATTCCTAATTCAGCTTCTTCTTGGCATCCATGATTTCACAGACTTCTGTCGCATGCCTGAGGTTTAAAGGTCAGATCTCCTTCAGAAGTGTTTGTATATCTTTGAGAATTCTTTCTGCCCTTCTTCGCTTCTTTTCAAATCTTATTATCCTTGGACCATAAGTACTTTATACACTCTTCCTTTTCTTATCAATTTTATATGCTTTGGTTTTGTTTTTCACTCTTCAACCTTTTTACTCTTTCCCCTTTAGATAATACTTTTGTAGAACTCTTCATTGTAATTGCAAATCTTTGACTAAGTAATAAGGTTAACCACTGGTATGCACTTATTACCAATGGTAACTCCTCTTCACTGTTTCCATGGGAAAAAAAATAAAAATCAGGGCTACTTTCTTCAGAGTGCACAATTTCAATGTGTTCAGTATTAGTTTATCTATTGTACTACCAAGGACTATCATGATGTTATTCTTCTTCACCTTTTGACACTTTCCCCAACACTGCCCACTTAATAGAAAAAATATTCATCTGAGGTTGAGACATGTAAAAATATTCAGTGTTTTAGCTCTGGCATTGACACATTCTTACCACAGAACCCATTCCTAGAAAACTCGTGTCTACAAAACATTAATCCTCACTATTGGCTACCCTTTTTGGTTTAAATTGTATAGTAAAATAGCTGAAGGATGATAAAAAATTCTCCTTATTATAAAGGAAATAGAAAGCAGATATGACAGTTCTGGCAGTCCATCTAAGCCAGCATTTTCTTTGTGGTGCTGTTGAAGATAGTATGTTCCAGAGAGTGCTGTAGCACACGTATTTGCAACAACCCATCTGGAGAGTGTATTTCTTTTTATAGTTATCAAACTTTACAGCTTGAAACAAGAGGCTCAATCCTTCATCCTTCAGGTAATTTCGATCTCTCTTCAGGGCACAAGGTAATCTCTAGCTGACAAGGGCACAAAGCTGCATTTTAAGGAAGCAGATTCCTCCATCATTTTTCCACACGAGTACATTGCATCTTTCTCTGATGCATGTGGCCCTGGCCCATGTTAGAGACAGAGTGCTGAGCTAATCACAGGTCTGCTCCAGCACAGCAGATCCTATAAGATAAGAGATGATTCACAGCAAGTACAGAATTTCCTGTCAATAGTACATAATTCCATCTGAAAACACATAGTAAGTAATGCGTGTCAAAAAAGCCAATTGACTGACTTGTGGATGATTTTATACTTCATCCCTTTGTAAATACATATGCCGGTATGAAATTCAGTCTATACAACACTGGATTTTATAACCTTGATTCAAATTGTGCATGTATTAATGATTTTTTTAATGAGATAAGCAATTTAAATTATTTTTACAAATACTTTTCTTGTCTCTGTGGAATGGAGATGACAACTCCACCAATTGCAGATTGCTGTTTACTATTTCTTTAAAGTGCTGGCCTGATAAGTAAAAATAGTAACTGTTCTCTGTCTACAAAATACTTTCAACAACCAAATAAAAGTTGGGACATTTTTATTCCCTGCACCATCTGAGTTAATTTCTGTTCTGTGTTCAATAAATCATTTAGAACCTTCTTGACAACTGAGAATGGGAACAAGGATAAGTTTTTAACTTACAGAGGTGGTGTGATAGACTAAAACCACTAATCACACTGAGTGATCATCTGATTAAAGATCTGAGACCAGTGATCATCCTGATCCATCAGTTTTCTTACATAAAATCCTCAACTGTTACTTAGTTAAGGTGCTTCACTAAAAGATACATTGATTCACCAGAAAAATCAAATATGTATTGATAGCTTGCATGTTTTAGGGCTTGTAGTTTGAATAAGATGCAGAGGTGTTTGAAGTGTTCTTCAGTCACCTGCTGACTTTAAAAATTGTTTTATAGTTTTAGTTCTCTTACAGAGTTGAAGCCATTAGGTCATTTCATGTAACTGTCTAGAAGCCATATATCAAGATATCTCTCCAGGAAATACTTTAAATTTTCCCTGACTAGAGGATGACTTGTGGATTGGCTAGCACACATTTTTCAAAAAGACTCTAGTTTGAAATTTAGGCCATATGAAAAGATTATGCTGTTTTCCATGGAATGTGTGTCAATTACAGGAGTTGAGGGAAGATTTTTTTTTTTTTTTCCCTTTCACAATGTAGACAACATTTCAAAAAGACAAACTAAAAATTTTGAAGAAGGAAAAGATGGCTCACTTGGATACCATAGAATTTCATAAATTTCCAGCATGACTGATGAATGAGAGGGAATATCATGCAAAATACAGTCTTAGCATTAAATGGCAACATGTCTGCATTCAAAACAGCATGAGAAACTTAGGGTTATATTTTTAATGGTTTTATTTTTTTAATTGATAGTCCGTCCGTTCAATTTCTCTTACTCTTGAAATAAATGTAACTCATAAATTCCAACCTGAATACCTTCCATTTGAATTGAAAAAAAATCAGATACAATGTACCTGAAGAAGTTATTTAGTTCCTATTAAATTTAACTATTCAGATGATTATTGTTCCATATATATATTTTAAAATTTACTATTCCTTAACTCCAAAAAGTATCTTCATGCTTCTTGTAAATTAAATCTGAAGTTTTTATCATTATGAAAGTTTAGAAGACATTTAAGGAAGGTTGGAGCAGTCCATTTCTGCACTACTGACCCCCTTTTTAATGCAGTGTAGATTCACAGAAATGATCAGCTTATTTCTACATAGATTTTTCTAATAGATTTTCCTCTAATTGCCATATGACTGATTTAAAATTTTGAAAATTATCTTAAATATTAGATAATAGGTTAATACGAATCAATTCCATTTCCTGCTATCATTGCTATATTGACCTAGGTATTCCTGTGAAGGGCAGTACTAGTCTAGTCTCCAGTAAATAAGGTGTGCCTTTTTTGACCATGCTGCCACTTAACGCATTAGTCCTCATATAATTCTGTGATTTTTTTTCTGCTATTAAACCCTGTACACTCACTATGTTAATTACTATTATCTTAATTGTACACTCATATAACCCCCTAGTTTTATTTCTGTTTGCTACTTTTCAGAGTTTTCTGGGGTTCCCCTGAAGATGTAAATCACAGGACTTTGTTTTCTTATACTGAGTGCACAGAAAAAAGCATATTCAACTCGAACAAATGCTCACTGTGTTGTGCCAAAAGGTATCCTAACTTACTCAAGTTGTTTTAGCCAGCAGCATGCACAGAATAAAACATACTATATAAACCCTTTTGCAGGTGAAGGCATACAACCAAATTTTGCTTTCACCTGCATGTGTTTAAGGACAGAACATGTATGTGTATATTTCTGTAAAAAAAGGGGTCTCTGATGTGATTATTTTCTCTGCATAAAGCAGAATAAGCAGCACAGCTTGAGTAAGAAACACACATCAGATAAAGAAGAAAAACAGTGGTAGGTTAGGAAATTAAAATTAACTTTTGTCATGCTTCTTCAATCTTAATCTTTTTCAGAAGTGGTCGCCAAAATGTTGGTGGCTCTTAGCAACTATTGCATCAGAATCTACAGAAGTGCAGGAATGTTTTTTCATGACAACATGGTGTTAAAGACACAAACTGTAATTCCTTATTTTCTAAAATTTCTGACCTTCTAGCAAATATAATTCTTCAGTTTCATCCCCAGTAAGGCATTTTCAGCATTATCAGGTCAAATCCTTATTTGTTTTGAAGTCAGTGATCCTGTGACATTTATTTATTTCTCAGCATCATCTAAATTTCTAAAATATTCATCTCATAGGCCTGTGTAGATAAACACTGAAATAGTTTCTCTCTCTGATTGCCCTGGATTCATTTCTCACAATATCTTCCACAGACCAATTTGCAGATGTACTAGTTTTCATTTACATGATAGTTCTGGAAAGTTAAGCAGAATGCACTCCTCCTCCTGATTCTTCCTACTTTTATCAGAGCATACCAAATTTTTAAACATTGATGCTATTTTACTTCTATTATATTTGTTACTGGAACTCTTAATGTGCTTGGAGACTTTGAAAAGCTTCACATATTTGTACTCATCTATTTTGAGGCTTATATTTTTGCACGTATTTTAGTTCTTTTTCAAGGATTTTCTAGGAACTAAGAGCTCTTCTCCTATGATACTTCATGATCAATCATTGTGCTTTCCAATTTGCTGTCTTGGATGGACATGCAATTACATAAGTCTGTGTTTGGATATACAAATATGAGCTTGTATATGCACATTTCTATAGGCATATGCATATGAACAAATATGAATACACACTCATATGTGTATCCATAACAGATATGCATATATAGATATTCAAAATTTAATATTTAGGCACATAAGGAGACACACAGGCCCAAGGGGGCCAGAGGGGCTACCTCTATAAACCTATCCCCAAACATGACTTCCCTTGGTGCTCTCTCTAAGGACTGCAGCTCTTCATGACACTTCCAGCAGTCTAGTGTAGAGTAATATCTGTGCATCACTGTGACAAAGCACGTTTTATCTTCTGCAAATTCAAGTTCATTACATTAGCGCTGATGTTCTCTCAGCAGGTGGTCGATGTCAATTATTTTTTTGCTTCTGTGTAATGAAAGCTGCTACATATTCATTTCAATTCTGTTACAGAGCTCTGAAGTTCTGACAAGCTGTGAGCAGTTCTTCAATCAGGTAAACTTATGAACAGCTTCCTACTAGTTGGAATCATCTTGTCCTGACTAACCTGGATTTCTCACAACTTGTCTCTATGTTTGCCTCATACACAGTTGAGGTTGTCCTTTTCCTTTCTCAATTTTTAGAGCTTGTTGCAGAAGACAGGCATCCAAACCTCACTTACTCCCTTGCAACAGCTGTTTCCAAATGTTGGACAAGGTGATTTTATTTTAGCAGGTGCATGCACAAGATAATTTACATTGATCTGAGACTTGGACTATGTCCACAAATCAAACTTGCCTTGCCCTTGTCCAAGCTAGTAGAAAGTCTCTAGTCAGATCAAGCTGAGTTCTGTTCCCCTGGAAATAGCAGCCCTTCACTCAAGATTATGTTCCAGAATCAGTCACATAGACACAAAACAGCCTAGTCTTGAGTCTTCTTGAATAAAGTGCTTCTTGACTCTATGCTATTCAGATTAAAAAAAAAAAAAAAGGAAAAAAAAAAGCAAAAGCAGCCAAACCAGAATGTGGTATTACATTAAAAATCTCTCCCAAGTCTTCAGCATGCTGCAATAAATATTCAAATTTCCAGTTTCACTTCTGGGATTATGCCATAATTTAATACATTTTACACACACACACACACACACACACACAAAGACATAAAAAGCCTTACTTCTGAATTTATGGGAAATTTATTTCAAAATTTTATAGGTATTAAAAAAAAATAATTCTAAATCAATGGGTCTTCTTCCAAAGCCTTTGTTTGTCTTATGACTCATTAGAGGGACAGCAGCTCATTGGGTACTCATATTACACTGGCAACTAAATCTGTTGAGAAACATCCAAGTCGTGCAAATATAAATCTCCCTAACAGCCAACAGGAGCACTCCCTCTACTCTGTGCACACACACTGCCAGGCATGAAGAAAAGATGGTTGAAAATTTTTACTTTGTGTCCCTTTTGACAATAAGTCATCAGAATTCATTTTTATGACTTAAGACATAAACATTTTAGTGGCTGTGGAACTGCCACAATTTACCAGAGTTGGTTATCGGGACTTGCACAATGCAGTGTGCATTAGGTAGGGAGAAATTTGTTATCAGCGGTATAAAAAAGGCTGTCATGCTGTCAAGTTTAATGAGAGGGAAACATGGAAGAAAAGATTGCAATCTAGAAATACAATTAGCTCTCTGAAAAAGAAGTTTGAGCCATATAGCTTGTTCATTAAAACGCAGAATGACTGACTTACACACTGGCTGGGGAAGGAAGGCTCCTCTGGAGATCACCTGGTCCAAGCATCTGCTACAGGAGCAGGAGCAAGAGCAGGATAGCCAGGAGAAATTTTGTCCTCTTTACTCCCCATCAGAGACCATGATCCCTCTGAGCATTCTCTTTTCCAGACTGACAAGCCACTTTTCTTTCAGCCACTTCTTTTATGCCAGATGCTCCAGTCCTTCAGCCCCTTCATTGGACTCACTCCAGTATGTTGACTTCTCCTTCATACTGGGGAGCCCAGTACTGGACCCAGCACTTCAGATTTGTCTTTCCAGAGCACAGAAAAAAGATCACTTCCCTTCATCTATCAAAACTTTTACTCAATGCAGCCCAGTTTCATTCAGCCTTCTTGGCTGCAAAGGCAAACTGCAGACTTGTGTCCAACTTTGTGTCCACCTGGACACTCTGGACATTGCCTGACAAACTTCTTTCCAGATGGGACATGCACTGGGTTATTCCTCCCCATGGTCAGGATGTGGCCTTTACTGTCGTCTCCAAAATTTTTAGTCCATTTCTCCAGCATTTGAGGTCCTCCTGAATAACAGGACATCAGTCTGGTGCATCAGCCATTCTTTCAAGTTTTGTATTGTCGGTAAAATCACTGAGGGTTTGCTGTATCCCATTAACTGGATCATTAATTATATCATTGAACAGTGTTGGCACTAGTACAATTACCCGAGGGAGACTATGTGATGTCGTAGGATTGACTTTCATTGCTTATGAAAAAAGTTATGTTCAGACATTATATTTGAAACAGCTTTCCTGCCATCTTGACTATCACATCAAAATGTTTCATTAGTTTTTTGAGTTGTCTTTTTCATTTAATCCATTTTGGAAAAAATTCCTTCTTCTTTATTGATGAAAAAGTAATGTTTAAAGACCAAAGCCTAACGATTTTTAAACTGTCACGACATTAAACTATGAAAATTTTGAGTAATATTGTTCATGCACTTTTTGTTGGACTTTGTTTTGATAAACCTAATTTCAGTTTTCAGTACTGAAGTTTTCAGTAGATGTCATCTAAAAGGCGCATCATTGTCTAATGATAAAGAGATAAGTTATTAAAGTTTATGTTAGTCTTTTCAGTCCTTAGTGGTCACTCTATTTTTTAGTTCAGAAGACTTATATCTTTACTTTGCTCAGCTCTTCAAGAAGTTAAATGATGTTTCAGTAATTAAACTTCATTATGCTATCTGCTAGAGCTCTTGCACTAGACTAAAATTCAGCTGCTGTCTTCCTGAATGGCTTTTATTACTCTTGTTTATGTTGTGCCCTTGGAAATCAAACATTAGCAAAGATTTATGTCCTTAAGGTGATAAAAAGAAAAGGGATGGCAGACTTAAAAGGAAATGTTTGTACATCTGTAAATGCTGCTAATAATGCATCAGAAAATAATTTGGTACCAAGCTCCAAGTAAGCCCCGGTGCTTTGATGTTCACATGAACATTTTTTTTTTTCCCCACAGAAACTCTTATTTCACAGGCATGTGTTATCCAAATGCACAGAGTGTTGCTGTTTTCTTGTATTCATGACTTATGCCCAGATAGGATCCAACCACTAGAGGTAGCAAAACATATTAGGAAGTTGCCACTGTAATGCCTCACATACTTGATAAGCAAAGATCTTCCAACATGACTTAAATCATCATGTAGATAATTAAATAAAAGGATCAGAATTGTTAAGGCTGGAAAAGATCTCAAAGGTCATTGAGTTCGACCATTAACCAGATAATATTTATGTTTCTGTGGGCATCTCAAAGAAGACACCCTCTGATAATCGTGCTTCTTCAGAACAAGAGGGCATTCAGGGTAATCAAGTCTAATTCTTTTGAAGTCTGGGATATCACACCTTCAGCAACTGGCAAAAGTCCATCTTAGTTTTGTTGTCCACCTGCACTATAAATCACACTTCTGTCTTGCTGGCTATTTGCATCCACTTAATTTTGTGTCAGTCTAGTCCTTTAGTTTAAAGAGGATTTTTCACTTTATGTTCTTTCTTCTTCCCTTTCTCTGAAACCCTCTCCTTCCCACTCCTTGCCAGAAGGAAATATCACAAGCCATCTTTACTCATTGGTTGTGCAGCCTTATCAAGCCACACATTAGTTTTCCAGCCATAGTACTATCCTTCTTCCATTTCATAACTGTTTCTGTTCCATTAATCAGTCTACAAGTTCTCCCCTGGAGTGCTCCAGTGGCTCTGCACAAACGAAATGTGCAGACAGAGAAGTACAGACACTCCAGTACCATTGCTAATATCAATTTTAGTATATTTAAGTTCTTAAAAATACCTGTAGGCCATTGTCTTCCTCATTTAAGAAGAAAATGAGCAAAGGAAAAGAAAAGGAAGGAAAAGGCTTAAGCTTGTAAATTTTGCTAATATCTTTGTGCAGAATAATTGCAGTTTTAAAAAATTTGTAATGAAGTATCGGATAAAACCACCACAGTCTGCTGTAGCAATGCAGCTCTATTTTCATGGACATTGTACCTACATGGCTTGCTTTTTCCTGTAAATTAAGTGGCAATCACTCAGCACTTTTTCTGCAAAGTTTGAAAGAAATTTTCACAAGACAAAATATTGAAAATTCCACTTTTCCTTTAATCCATAGTTCAGTTCCTTTCCCTTGCTTCTGCATAAAAACTGTTCTTTGTCATAGTCTGTGCAAGAGAAAAGCCTGCAGGACCTGCATAATCGTATTTCCAAGTAGTTTGATAGGATTATTCTTGGGTGAAACCTCAGGAATATCATTCAGCAATGACAAATGAAACATCAGTAGTGAAGAATGTACATAAATATTCAGTGTACTGGCTTCATACAGGAAAAAATAACGAGCTACTTCCATGATACTGTGTACAGCAATGTTTATCAGACTCTGATTTCGGAAAAAAATGGAGGTTCTTAGGTATTCAGAAGGAGTGCAGCAAAATGCCATTTTTTTTCTGATATGGAAGAAACACAGGAACATTGAAAATGTAACCTAGATTCAGTACAGCAGTAATTGAATTTTGTTTTGACATTATTTCATATTACAGATGGTTTTTGGGGGTTTTTTTTGGTGTTTGTTTGCATGTGTGTGCTTGTGCATGAATATACTATATTTCTATGTTTGTATGTTTCTATATTTTGACAAGGTGTCCTGCAAGTTCTGAAAAGTGTGAAAAATCAAAGCAGTTGTTCCTAATTATTCCTTCTATCTCTGTCACAGCATGCAAGTGCAGTAATGAAGAAAGTCAAGAACTGTGCATGCCACCAGCAATATCAGTGCTGAGGAATTCATGCAGCTTGTCTGAGCCCTCATCATTTCTTTCCAGCAGGTCAAGAACTAGTTCAAAAGTAATGATTCTGTTGAATAGCAGTGAATGTGAGAGGATGCCCTTCCAGGCACTGTGCTCACTCTTGATTTTCCTTTCAGAAATTTAAAGATATTCCTGCGTTCCCAAATTTTTGTGCCAGACTTGAATCACATTGACAGCCATTGCGACCACTAATCTTTTCTCAATCATATGTAGGTCACAAACAAACTTTACCCCAAAAAGCTATTTTTCCCAACTTTAACAAAGCAGCCTATGTTTGCATTTTTGATTGGATTGTGAGATTGGAAAAAGAAAAATCGCAAAGGTTTATGAGACAAGATTACAGTAATTTTGCAATTATAAGCCACACCTGATTATAAGCCGCACATCTGGGTAGCCGGCTAGACCATGGGATTTGTCCATATATAAGCCACACCCCAATATAAGCCACACTTTTTTTTTTTTTTTTTTTTTTAAGCAAGGATCCATGTACAGCAAAGTAACGAGTTAGTAACAGAATCGCACCAGCACAGGGTTTGGTGTCAGGTGCTCAAGTTGCAAACAGTTTTCATAGAACAGCAAAGCCTTTAAAGGCAGCCCCAGGCACCCTCCCAGGCCACCTCTCACTTCTGGGTTGGCATTTCACTGGGATTTGTCCATAAATAAGCCGCACCTGATGATTAGCCGCACTACTGGGCTAGGCTGGATTCTTCAATGAAAAAGGTGCGGCTTATAATCGTGAAATTACTGTACATTAAGAAGTATTCTGGCTGACCCCTTCCCTTTACCCTCAATCTCAAATGACTAAAATACATTCTCTTGGACTTCTTCACTCTACTCGTGTATTTATATGAAGAATTATATTGAATTGCATAAAGAAAATTCAAGTTCTTAAGGAAAAAGGCCACATAATCATGATAGCGTTTATTTTTAATATATTCTTTTATGCTTTTACATGTAATATCTATTTTCTTCTGTAGATTGAAATTTGATCCTTCACAATAGCTTTGAAGAGATAAAGGATATACCAATATAATTTATTCCCTACATTCCTTCACTCACAGTTATTGCAGTAGTACTATAAACATTTAGCTTTTCTGTTTTAAAATATGTAAAATAGAATATTTGAAAATATTGTCATCAAAAATTAAAGCTAACACAGATTCTGGCAAGGATCATCTCTTTCTCAAACAGGAAAGAATGGGAAGAGGAAATATTCCTGCTTCTGAGTCACCCCTTAGATCAGTTCAGCCAAGTCCTGCCTCATGTAGTGCTATCAAGATCAATAAGACCTGTTATAGAGTGACTTACTGAAGTCACTTTGGATAAATTATTCACCAAGAACTTCACAGATTTTATGGTATTTTAAGACAATGGTTTAACAAATCTCAAAGGCATGTCAATTTAAAATATTGATCCAAAGCTTGGAGTTTCAGCTAATTATACCCAAAGATCACAGGTTGATAAAGTTTTCAAAACTAGGCGAAAAAGTTAGGTGGATTATTCAAGTGATCTATAACATTCCCTCCTTAGGGTCAAGTTTAAAACACTGTGGAAATGTCCTTTACAGCAATGGCAGCACTTTTGCCTCCTGCCAAAAGTGGGAAGTATATAATGCCTGAAGAGAAAAGATATGCATATTAGGAGAATTCAGAAAATTTCCTGGAACTTCAGCTCCTTCTCATGTGTTCAGAAATTTATTATCATATTTCCCTGAAGATATAATTTAATTTGAAATAATTTTGCTGTAATTTCAACCTTTTTACATTTTTAACTCGTTTTACTTTGGGACAGTATCCTTTTGTGAGTGTCAAATACCAAGCATTTAGAAAAATATGCATAGAATAATCATAGTTAAAGAAGGAAACACATAAGTTTGCATTTCAAATGCAGAAATAAAATCCAGTTTTAACAAGGTTAAGAGAAGGACAACATAGCACAGAACATTTAGAAAATGCCGCAAATTAACCATAAACTATTTTACAGACTTCTCTTTTTCCCTTTAATCTCAGAGAAAATAGCTTCATTCAGCTTTATAAGTATTTTCAAGAGTCCTGTGTCCTTTGAAAACATATGTTTAGTGGTCAAAGGTAAAATTTATTGTATAGAAATATAGGTATACTGAAATACCCTTCGTAAACAGAGCCTTCAATAAATGCTACTTTGAAACTGAGCCTGAAAAATGACAAATCTTGAAGCTACATTTTTTGTCTAGAACAAGAAGGGATCAGCTGTTCTGCCACTGTCCACTTTTGACCAAAAACCCTTTTGGGGAAAAGTGTGAAAAGTTAGAGGAGGATAAAATTGTTTCTACATAAAATTAGCTTTTTGGGTAAAGAAAACAGAAGCAAACAGAAGGAGAATAAACATAATTTATGTTTCTCTTTTGTTCCATATGCTCCAATTACAAACAAATTTAGCTGCTGGTGGCCAGAAACCCCAAGGATCTTGTGATGTTTGTCTCTAATCGTATATTAAATATTGTACTGAGGCCTGTTAAATATTGATAAGCTTTTTTTGCACTGTAAGGTCCTCCAAGATTGTTGTTTCTAAATATCATAAAGACCTGTATTAGTTTTATGCATTTTTATGGTGGTTTAGGTACATCTTAGCTCTCAGTCTTATCTTTCCAAGGGAGAAAGTCAGCCTAACTGTATATTAATATTGGTATCATTGTAGTGATTAGCCGTTCAAATCAGAAAAAAAAACCCCAAAATAAACAGTGTGGTTTTCTAATGCTCATTCTTCACTATCAAAGGAATTTTGCCAGTCTCTTATGGGAAATTTACAAAAGTTTGCAGAATTGAATCTTCTTTTGTGTACAAATCTTTGTAAAGAACTTAACTTTTTTTTCTACTTGTACAATACATTGGCTTGGAAAGGTTGTTTCTCTATTTCTTTTGTTTTTTTCTCAGAGCAAGAACCTTCTGTTTTGGTTAAATAGCTATTTCCTCATTGCCATACTTTTCTGAATTTTTGATGTATGGAACAGAGCTTAGTATAGGTCTGGTTTTATATATATATATGTTTTTGGTTTTTTCCCTAAGAGATGCTTTTAGGGGCAGAAAAAAACCCAAGAATATTATCAAACTACACCCCTACTTGAATTTTCAGTAGCATCTTTTGAGGTCTTGCATTTTGATTGAGATTGGTACATACAACCTTTATATATACATGCTTTATATATACGTGCTTTTGTGCCTGTTGATACAAATCAGCAAAGGGTAGACATAGAGATTATTTTCTGGGTACAAATGGGAGAAGAACAGAATGGCACCACATATTTCTATGTCTGCTGCTTAGAGCATTTCAGTTTCCATCTACAAAACCAGCAGCTGTTGTTTATCCTTCAGTATCTTTCTGATAAAGCTGTGCTGCTAAATACACAACCAGTGCGTCCAATATGTCCTTACTCACTCTTCACTCAGATGTGCTGGTGTGTAGATGATTCCTGGATTTCTAAAAGCATCTGAGTCCAGGGATATTGTTCTCTATCTCAGGATCATAGTTGCTCAAGGCAATTTCCCTAACAAGATAAATATATTTACTGATATGTGTTAGTGGCTTACTACCAAGTAGGATGTTAGCCTGATTATTCTCTACTGTCTAACGCAATGACACAGCTCTCTTCAGAGCATAAGACTTCCTGACACAATTTTTCTTTTCTTAACCCTTAAGAACACAACCCTCCCCACCCCCCATAATCAGCTACCATGAATATTTAGTAATGCCTGTTTAATCTTTTGCATATTCTTATCATATTAGGATCAGAGAAATAAACAATTTTTACAGTTTTCTAAACAAGGGAGTATAATGTAATTTTGGAGCTTTAGATTTTGAGCTTTAGAAATACATATAGGGATCTTTTGTGCATGTGTGCTTGAGATCACAGCAATGACAATGTATTTTATAACATCTAAATATTTTCTATTGTGAATTTATTAATGTCAATGTTTAAAGAGTTATAATTGTATAAAAGATCACACATTAGGTTTGAAAGGGTTTGCTTGAAAACCTACAGGAAGGCATGGCAGGCTGAAAAACCAAACAAACAACATGAAACCTGAGGTTTGATTTTCCTATTTTTAGCGATCTCAGGGGAAAAAGAGGAAAACTTAATATTAAGGAGAATTTTAGAAGCAGCCCACTGACTTTATTCTGAGTAGTAGATATCCCTTCTCTTTTTAAAAATCTCATTTTATTTTTCAATCAAAATAATAAGTTTTTTTGATCATTATATATTTTTTTAAGTTCTTTACATAGTTCAGCGAACATTCCCATCATGCTGATGAAGTAGGTCACAGAAGAGTAATGCTACTATTTTGGCACAGCATAGTAGAACTCAGAACAAATTAATTGCTTTCAAAATGCTGTGCCAGTAGAGAGCTGTGCAGCTTCCAAATTTTGAGGTTATATACACAATCATTTGCTTTAAACACGGGTGATAGTAAAGCCAGAAACTTACTAGGAGTCCAATGTCTAAGGTTTTTTTGTTGTTGTTGTTTTGTTTTTTTGTTTTTCTTTTTGGGGGGGGGGTTGGTTTTTTTGGGTTTTTTTTTGGTTGGGTTTTTTTTGTTGTTGTTTTTTTGGGGGAAGATGGTTTTTTGGGGGGTGTGGGTTGCTTGGGGTTTTTTTGTTTGTTTTGTTTTTGGCTAGTTGGTATTTTTTTGTTTGTTTTTTTCTTCTGATAATTTTTTATTTCCTGTGGTTGTCTGCGTATACCTGGCAATAGAATTTTTTATTTTCTCCAAAATAGGCTAAATCATACTCATATCTAGATAGGTGCAACAGAAATTAAAATATAACCACCAGATCCCCAAATCTGCTACTTAGTGAATGTAATGTCTTGAAAGACTGTACCATCTCTGGCTGATACAAACTTCTGCTGAAGGACTCACTGAAATCGGAACTTTCATTCCAAAATATTTAGGTTGTGCCCATTTGAAAGCATGTCAGAAACAGAGGAAAGAAACTAAAGCATCACTGGGTGTGCAATGGAGTGACCTGTCCTTGGTTTTGCACTGTCTCTCCTAGTGCTGCAGGTCAAGGCATTCCCATAGAAGCAACATTTTCATAATAGTGTGGCAAACATGTTTTGACTCTTCTTTTTATCCCCCTTTCACTGTGACATTCCTTAAAACTC
>VRYO01002772.1:81339610-81365392 GCA_009812075.1 Sialia sialis
GAAATTACTGTACATTTATTTAGAGCAATATCTGGGTCTTTTGGTATAAAATAATTAAGGTGATGCAATAGTCTGATAAAGGGAACTACTTAGGAGAGATTAAAGTACTCCAGCATTATTTTTATTTGTGTTACAACTGCTTATACATGATATACCAGAGCTTTGCAATGGCCACTGCTATAAAGATATCTAAATTAGAAAATTCCTAGTCCAGACAAAATACTCAGAAGAAATAAGTGGAAGTGAAGAGGCAAAATGAAGTAACAGTGCAGTGGGTATTTTAATTAAAAGCAGCGTGCGAAGGTTTTGGTTGGTCTGATTAAATGGTAGAACAGTTGGCCTGGCAAAATTTAATTCGCTGAAGCTAACAGGAACAACTTTCTGCACAGATCCCCTCCTTTGTTGGCCTCCTATATTACTTTATCTTTTTCCCACCCTGTCAAGAGGATCAATGGATAAAACATTTAGGGTTTCATAATGCATTACTATTTCTAACTTCATTTTTGGGTGTGATTTTTTTTCTGGTATTATAAGGCATATACATAGGTAGAGATTTGTTCTATCACTTAAGCCTGTTTCTATAGTAATTTAAAAAATCTCCCAGTGTGATGTATTCCTCAGCATCTCAAATAATTAGGACAATTGGTCAAATGGCACATTCCACAGGGGTATATTGCAATTATGAAAATTCTGCTCTATTAAGGTAATTTGATAGTGACAAAAAGATATATTAGTATGTATAATTATAATGATGTTTAGCATTTGCAATATTCCTTCTACCTCAGGATGTCAAAAAGTTTTTCAGATGAACTTGTTTGGCATTTGTGGGGCATCTGCTGCTACCTCTGTGTTACAGATTGGGGAAATAAATTACAAAAAGTTAAAATATGTGCAAAAGACTATGTATTAAGCCACTGAAAGAGGCTGATTGGAAGAACTAGAAGGAAAGTTTTTATCTCTACTTTGATTCACTCCTTCTGATGCATTCAAAGGGCTAGGCTGCAAGTTGAGCTGAGTACCTCAGGCATGTGACCTCTCGAGTGTACACACAGAATGTTTGGATTTAACTCACCTTATACGTGTTTCAAACAGATTAATCCAAATTCGCACATCATAATTTAAATCTGGGGGAAATGGTAGGATCGTGGCCTACAGACTTGTCTAAGAGGGGTAACAGCTCAGAACTTCTCTTGGAGCAGCAGCTTCCTTTATGCCTCCTCCTCAGGTCTTGTCTGAGTCACAGTTGTATACACACCCTTCCCAACACATCTTTAATGCACAGATCCTCCAATGTAAGGACTTAGAATGAAATAATTGGAAATGCAGAGGAAAAACATCACTTCTGACAGATGAAAAGTGTGGAAGAACAAATACATTAAACAATTTTGTACTAGAATTTAAAGATTTTTCTTTTTAAGTTAAAAAATAGCAACAACCAAACAAAAAAAAAAATTTGATTTCAAATATTTCAGTTAAAACTTTATTTTCTAACTCCAATACTTATCTCTGCATCATCAGCATCAAATTCTATGTAGCTCCAAATCCCTCTAGTGTCATTCAGATATGATGTTTCAGTGCAAATCTACTCTACTTCCTATAATATCATTTCAGTTTCGTCCTAGTAAACGTATACTTCAAATGCTTCTGTTCCATTTTAATATTAATCCATTTTTGAAAAAGTATAATCTGTGAACCAAAACCAGAAAATTCCCCTGTCATATAGGGTCTATCTAGATTTTAGGGAAAGAAACTCCCTCAGGCTAAAATAAATTAATTGATGTTACAAGTCATTCCCAAGATACACTACATGAATGACATATAGCTCATCTGGGGATGTGCAGGTAGTAAACAGTAAATTTCAGTAATTTCACGACCATAAGGTGCACCTTAAAGCCTAAAATTTTGATCAGAACCTGGAAGTGTGCCTTATAATCCTGCGCACCTTATATATGGAAAAAGTTTGAGCATTGAAGGGATCTTAAAACAATTTCTGTTTCACATCATGCAGCAACAAACATGAAGCTCACAATCAAATGACTGTGAGCTGCAAGAGCCACGAGAGCCACTGCGAGCAGCCTGGCGCCAGGGGTGGCTGCAGGGTGCGGGAGAATGGCGGGCGGGAGTGCCGGGGCCTGTGGCGCAGGGGGGGTGCCTAGGGCTGCGTTTAAAGGCTACGCTGATCCATGAAAAATGTTTGCCAATTGAGCATCTGCCAGTAAACCCCGTGATCGTGTGATTCCATTAGTAATTCATTACTTTGTTGAGCACAGATCCTCACTGCAAAAAAAGTGCGCCTTACAGTGCTTATATATGGACAAAGTTTGGAAATTTGCCAACAGCCTGGAGTGCGCCTTATAATCCAGTGCGCCTGATAGTCATGCAGTTACTGTAAATAATCCTCATAATCCACACTTCAAATGTTTTGCAGTTATTGGATCTTTAAAAATGTGTAGAAGAATCAGAGAATCAGAATAAAATTATTAGGAAGAAAAGAAGATATTAAATAAAGTTTGGAAAGGTACTATTTTTCATTAGAAAGAAGAAAGACAAAATAGAAGGATAAAGAATAAATTTCCCATAATAAAAGCAGAAAGTCAAGAGTTACTGGTTGTGGACTAAACCGCAAGAAGTTCCACCTAAGCAGAGGAAGAACTTCTTGACTTTGAGGATGGCAGAGCACTGGAACAGCTGCCCAGAGAGGTTGTGGAGTTTCCCTCTGTAGTCATTCAAAACCCACCTGGATGTTCCTGTGCCACTGCTCCAGGTGACCCTGCCTTGGCTGGGGGCTGGGCTGGGTGATCTCCAGAGCTCCCTTCCAACCATAAGGGTTCTGTGATCATAACAATTAAAAAGAAATATTTTCTGAAGCATTTTCATCAAAAAATGTGCAATTCAGGGTCACTGTGTCTTATCAGGGATTTAGAAAAAAGAATAATCATTGATATAGAATGCAAAACTTTTTTTATATTCAAATGGGTAAAAAAAGCTATAGGGCTTGTATAAGTCAGACTTTCTCTGATTTTGCAGATTTAAGATGAATCTTTCCTCACAGCTACTCTATGAATGTCTAAAACAGAAAACCTTCCTTCAAATCCATCCTGGAGGTGGGATGAGAAACAATATGTTGTACTGAGCCACTGCCAAGCACCATGTACTTTCTGCTACAGCTCTGGGATGGGGAGAAACAGGGAGAATGGAAAACCCTGGCTTTGCTATGGGGTCAAAATATATATTTAGGTGATGTTTTTTCTCTCATTCAAAGACTCAGGATGTAATTATTTGTCAGTCTGAACTAGCCCGTTGTTCATAAAATAGATATTTACGCATGTTACTTATAGATAAGTATGGTGCAGAAAAATAATGCTTGGATTTCTTCTTCTGTTACTGTCATTTCAAACCTGAGTCTCTTAGTTCAAATCTCTTGTTTCTTTACAGCTGAACTGTAAAAACATGCCAGTGTTGTGATGTGAACAAACAAGGACTAGGAAAACCTGTCTAACATAATTTTACTTGACACGTAAATTATAGTCATGTTGGGTTCAGAAAGTAAAGAATTCAGCAGAAACCAAATGGGCTATTTTTTCTTTAGCATCAGTGCATTCTCTATTTTCATTTTCTGCATGTCAGGAATATAATTTTTTTTTCTGAACTAATGAAAGCTAGCTAAAATTTTAGGTCAAGACTATTTCTCTCTAGAATTACTTTGATCTTACAACTATCTTATTAGGTTAAAAAAACCAGTAAATTCTAGTTTATCCTACTATCCTACTAATGTTTCTATGTTAGAATGTCACTAAATCTACTTTCATTTATTTCTCATGTTAGCTGGAAAGCTCAAACAATTTTTATTTCTATAAATCCTCTTCAAAACTAAGACAAATTAGTGCCTTTTAATTCTATGCAATTAAAATTTTCATTAAATCTAACATAAAATATTATATAATGTTTTATGCAATTTTTTGGTCTTCTTTTGTAAAAGAAATATAGCTTTTCATAATATTCCATTATTGTAATAATCATTGACCTGTCAAAATTACCTATATATAATTTTAATGCATATAGAATATGGCACAGAATGCAAACATACATTTGATGTTAAAAACACATAAGAAAGCTCTGCATTGCTTTCAAAGCCTTGTGTATGTCAAATGTCATTTATAAGGATATTATTTTTTCTTTTATTCTGAGGATTTGAGCTGTCCCAATTTCTGTTTCAAGAACCTTGTCCTCCTGGCCATTGAGGCTAAGGCTGACCAAGGTTGGCCACCGGCAGATTAGAGGGAATGTTGCCACTTCCATGAATGAAGAAAAAGGCATTGCCCCAAGAGCCCTAAGGCACAGAGACAACCCACTTTATCTGCCTTTTTGTATCTTTGGCTCACATAGTCTCTGTGGACTTCTCTAAAAAAATTTGACTTGCAGTAATTTCATGATTATAAGCCGCATCCGAATATAAGCCACACTTTTTTTTTTTTTTTTTTTTTTTAAGCAAGGATCCATGTGGGAGAAAGTAATGAGTTGTTAATAGAACCACGCCAGCGCAGGGTTTGGTGTCAGGTGCTCAAGTTGCAAACAGTTTTCATAGACCAGCCAAGCCTTTAAAGGCAGCCCCAGGCACCCTCCCCAGCCGGCTCTCACTTCCGGGTTGGCATTTCGCTGGGATTTGTCCATAATAAGCTGCACCTGATGATTAGCCGCACTACTGGGGTAGGCTGGATTCTTCAATGAAAGAGGTGTGGCTTATAATCATGAAATTACTGTACTTACTTTTCTAATTGCTCCAAACTCTCGCCATTTCATGGATTTCCCATGCCTGAAAAGTGCTGATAAAAGGCCCTCATTCTGGCTGACTGGGAAATGAGCAAAAAGATGCCACTTCTACTTTTCTTTCCAATATTAATATTAAAGTTGGAGGGATTTTGAAGAAAATTAAATTTTGAGATGATTAGCTAAACCTTCAGCTTTAATTAATCACAGCCTTAATCCATCATAATGCTTATGCATACATCAAGATTTTAGGCATGTGGACATGGTTCACATGAGTGGGTTTTTTTAAAAAATAAAAACGTCTGAGGAAAGTTTAAAATGAGGTTTTGAATTTTCTCATACTTATATAAAATTGGGCAAAATTGAAACTTCTACAAAATATAGAAAAGTATTCATTTTATTTAATAAAAAAACACACATCAAAAAAACCCCAACAAATTTTAATTACTCTATTTCAAAGAACTAGAAATATGAAAAGAAACTGGTAAATTCTGCTTTGATTATACTTTATTGCCTTACAGTGTACTCACAAAAGGGCCTTGATTTAGTGTCTGATACTTATTCTTTAGGCGAGTTATGGAATTCTCATCAAGGCTAGGGTGATATCACCAGGCTGACCAGAGACATGATGAAATTCTTATTTACAAAAAAAAAAATGTTGTCCCTTGTCTGCTGAGAGAAAAATATGCCTTGACTGATACATCACTGTCAACATTTTTGGTCATTATTTATTCCCTTCTGTTTTCTGTGGAAGCCTTTCAGACTCTCTCAGTCCATAAATCATTGGTTATTTTACTGCTTGAAAATACTGGCACAGAATGATACATTCAAAATCTTTTTTTACGAGGTCTGTAGAATATTCACTTAGGAACCAGATATGTCCATATTAATGAATATCTGTGTTACCATTAAGTGCATTGATACCTATTTCAGAGGTTTTTTGTTTTCATTGGTTTGATAAAATACAAGCCATGTGAATCTTTGGATGCTGAATTTTTGATAATTTTTTAGTGTTTAGGTTTTTTTTTTCACAATATGCAGACAAGTGGTTGAAAAGCTTTATCATGTTTTGGAAAGCTGTAAAATTTCCCAGTCAAACTAGAGGAGGATGAAGCAGTTTGCAAAAGAAGCAGTTAAAGGTAGAAAATGTGCCCACAGGGACTGGCTCATTGACACTGCCCTAACAGAGAGGTTTAGGTGATACGTTTAAATCCTTTACAGCCATTTGAGCCTATGAAAGAAGTAAAAAGGAAAAAAATGAAAAGGAAGCTTGTGTGGTAAATAAAAGTCATGGGAAAGGTGATAGAGAGTCCACAATATTTAACAGTGAATGATTGATTCTACAAGTCAAAGAGTAATGGTATCTCGTTTTCAGATTGTTTGAGTCTCAATCCTCTGTAAGCAGCCTTTTTGATGGGGGCTTTGTAGGCAGCTGGCAAGGCCCAGAAGGCCTCTGTGTCAAGAGTATAAAGGTTTCCATTATCTCAGAGCAATTTGTTACCTCTGAGATGAAAATGTCAAAACACTTAAATTTTTTTTTTTTTTTTGCATTGCAATTATGAATTTCATAGAAGTTATCTGGTTTGAGGTTTTCTCTCAAAATATCTTGTAAACAGAATAGATTGAATATATATTCACAAGTTGAATAGATGCCCATCAGGTTATTAGCAAAAGACCTTCCTACCTCACTTTAAAATCCTGTGCAATCTGTTCTCAGAGCCTTGAACTGTGATCCACTCTTACACTCTTTGGCAGTGAAATTGAAGATCACTCTCCTTGCTCTTTCAAGAGAACACTCCAGCAAAGAACAGGACTCTTGACCCTTAAGAGTGTTCCAATGCTTCTGAAATATGTAGGGTGGCACAAAAAGTGCTTAAAGGAATCTCATTTGGGGTTTGGTTTTGGTTTTTTAGCTGGTTGGTGTGGTTTTCTGTTTGTTTCTTTTTAATGTGCACTCCCTATATCAGGGTGTCCTGCATTTATCAAGCTAGAGGTTCTATACAGTTTTAGAAAAGAAGAGCAACTTCCTTCAGAGCCCTGTACAGAACTGTCTGTTCAAGCTCTTTGTTGCAGAGTCAGCAGCACACCATGCACATGAGTTTGCCTCTTTCACAGCATAAAAGTCCTTCTGTACCCGTTACATACAAAGACCCTCCAAATGTGCTGCATCCCACAGCAGTTTAATCCTCTTCTCAGCAGTTAGTCTGTTGCTTAAGTCACAGCATTAGAAATCAGCCTTATGTTTTCTTGTCTTCCCCTTGTTTTACCCCAAATTATATCCCCCTTTTCTATATCCATAATAACTTTAGTAACATCAAAATATTTTGTTTTTTAAGATTTATTGAGGATTTTTTGTTTGTTTGAAAACTCGACCAACAGAGAGAGTAATTTAAAGGGGCTAGGCACTGAAAGGAAGTTCTTGGGCTCCCTGGCCATATCTAGTCTGTGCAGTGTTTACTATGTTACTATGAGGAAATTGTTTATATGCATAAAGCAGAGCACACCATACTTTCACATATGCTAAAAGCCAGACTCCCACTGCAAGGTTCATAATAGAAATCAAGCTGTTCAAAAAAAGTTTCTTTGACAAGCCTCAGACATCATTTGACTGGTGTGGAGTGGCTTAGAGAGAGCCTGGGTTCCTAGTGTTTTGTGGAGTGAAACTCTCTTTTGTTGGAATTTCTCATCCTTGTTTTTCTTTATAAATTAGACAAATCTGCTACTTTCTCTGAAGTAAAGTACTGATGTCACTTTCTGCCCAGGGTACACAAGCAGAATTATTTACCTTTTGGTATGGTGCAGTGTGCCCTGACAGTATGTCTGGCACCTCTGATAGCCAAGGGAGAAATGGGACAGCAGAGAAAGATGCTGACTCCTTTTCCACCCTTCACATTCACTGCTTGCAAACAGGGAACAGTGCAGACATTTTGGGATGAAGAAACATACAGTAATTTCACGATTATAAACAGCACCCTTTTCGCTGAAGAATCCAGCCTACCCCAGTAGTGTGGCTAATCATCAGGTGCAGCTTATCTGTGGACAAATCCCAGTGAAATGCCAACCTGGAAGTGAGAGCCGGCCAGGGAGGGCACCTGGGGCTGCCTTTAAAGGCTTCATTGGTTTATGAAAACTGTTTGCAACTTGAGCACCTGACACCAAACCCAGCTGGCAGTGATTCTGTTACTAATTTGTTACTTTGTTACACATTGATCCTCGCTTTAAAAAAAAAAAAAAAATGCAACTTATATTCAGGTGCGGCTTATATATGGACAAATCCCGTGGTCTACCTGGCTACTGGGAGGTGCAGCTTATAATCAGATGCGGCTTATAATTGTGAAATTACTGCAATTGCCTCCATGCACAGTGCCACTCTGCTCCCACCTGTGTCACCTGTTCCTGAGTTTGGCTCTCTTTGCCTGGAGAGTGTCACGCCCCATGGCTGCAGGAGAATGTAATGTTAAAAACCCATAGTTGACAGATAGGCACTGATGCAGGGTGATTGCATGGTTCTTGTAAGGGCAAAGACTCAAGTTTTCTAGCCCCTTTTTCGTGGTTTCAAACTCAGTGAATTTAATAGAGGCTTACCTTTGTTTTACAGGATTACATTTTTCTACTGAATCACAGGTGCGCTCTGGGATTTCTTTGCTTTCTGACAAATGACTTGGGTTGTTCACACTAATGGTTAGCTACTGGTCATGCACCATCCTGAATAGATTTCCTTGCAGTAATTATAATACTCACACCAAAATAAAACCAGGCTTTTAAATTACTGAACTGACTTGGTGAAATGCTGAAGGTAAGATATTGTAGCTATCTGAGAAAACTTTAAGTATGTGCTTGCATTTCTATTTGTGGACTGCTATATTTTTAATGATATATTTATGGCTTGAAGTGAGTAATGTTTTATATACAGGAGAAATAGTTAATTTGCTTAGATGACTCATACATTAAACCTAACGTCATTGAATTATACTCCTGCCTCCATTTCCTGGGAAACTAAACTCTCCTATTAAATATATATATACTGAAATAGCACCTTGCTGAAGTGCGCAACACAGCTGACACTCTGTTACTTCCTTCATCCTCTTAGTAGAAGCAAATGGGAAATACTAAGATACAGCAATGGGAACATTTTACATTGGCCCCTTTGAAGGAATAAAATCAATTTACTGCATTAAAAAAACAGCGCAAAAATGTATTTCTATTGAGTCATTTATGAATCCACTGCAAGTGTTAGATTGTGGTTCCATTTGCACAGCTATATACAGAAAATATGGCACATAGTTTTTCAGGTAAAGAAGGCCAAATTTGTTGGTCCTACTGCATCATATCTTTAGACTTCCTATTGATTTTCCCATAGAACAACTTCACATGAGAAATGAGGAAACTGAAATGGATAAAGCCTGAGGCAGACTGAGAGTAATTGTGTAAGAACCCTTTTTTTTTCTTATAAGAACTCCTGAGAGTCACAGTGTGAGAGTCATGATAAGGCATTACCAGAGATATGTCCCATCAAAACAGTTTTTCTGGGCAGTATCTCAGTCATCTGGTTTTGATGGAGTCTTATATAAATGTTCTGTCACATTCTGGGGCATCTTATGGGAGACCATGGCATTTTGGAATGGCTGCTAATATTGTACAGGAATTTGCCACCTATAAGGATTGCTCAGATAACAGGTGCTTTGTCAAAGTATAAATGGGACACAAAGCTTTGACCTACTGAAACTAAAGACTCTTGGACTCTGCAGCTCAGGCACATACTGCAAGATTTCAGAAGTGACGTCTAAATCCTATACTTTTGTCACTTATTATGCTCAACACAAATGAGGTAAACAGTTTATAGTCTATTAAAATGTCAATACTACAGGCAATAAAATATTTGCCATTTTTTCTGTTGCATGATACTTTCCTTAATTATTTGATAAATTCCATACTGTTAAGTCTAAATTTTAGAAGTCTCTGTTTTCCAGTGTCAAACTTATGCCCTTGTATACATAGTTTTTGGAGACACTGTCCAAAAGCATTACACAAAGGATGCATTATTTAATAGATCAAAGGTCAAAATGTTCATGATTCAGTATGCCATAGGTCACTACATTTCCAAATGACTGCATATTTCCTAAATGATGCCTGGTTCTGAAATATATTTAAGGAACTGACAACACATCCTCTAGTTTGGAAAAACACAAAGACTTCAGAAATTCTTTGAATGATGAGTTATGGGGTTTAGGGAGTATATATTTCTTTTGTCATCTCCTTGGTGGGAAAGTAGATTTTCAGATTCCCAATCACTGTTTAGCATTATTTTTGCATTTAATGTGGTCCATGAGGAGCTCTTCTGTGACACTTTTAGGCCATATTTTTTATTTGTATTGCAACTCTTAATGACATTTTGATAGGTCCATAATGAGTCAGATTTTTTCACTATGCCCTATGTATTTTCTTCTTTCAAAAGGATAAATGTGGTTTTCTGGCTGCTCTGATGTGATATATTTTAGAAATAAACAGTCCTAATATCCCAGTGAGTTACAGTCCGTCTTCTTCCTTCCCTTTGCCAATACAGAGTCTCATGGTTTTATTTTGTGTCTTGTTGGTCGCTTGCTTGCTTTCGATATGGGCTACTTGTCATGTAAATTTGAGGTTTCAGGTCTTGAGAGTAGAAGATATTTAGGTCAATTTTGGAGTAGTGTTTACACAAAGATTATGACTTTTGTTGTCATTAAATGACTGATAATCAGCTTTTTTTTCTGCCTTTATTTTTTCCTAAATACGGTACTTTTTGAAACTCTTTGTAGACTAGGTGAGGGTGTTGAAGGAAACTAAAAGAAAAAGTTTAATGTGAGGTTTGTTTTTATATGCAAAAGAAAACAATGTCTTTTTTAAGATGCATGAAAAATGTATTCAATCTTTCAGTCACTGTATATGTTGCTACATATGGACATTTGTTATGAATTTTCAACTTCTGTGCGTAGCCTGAAGTATTATTATGAGTTACATTAAAAAATTTACTAAGTCATTAATCTAAAGATACTTCATGGAATCTATAATTACAGAAAAAAAAGCCCTCTAAACTTTGCTGGTTTATATTGTTATGAATATTGTCAATACAGTCCTATTACATTGAGGTGTGTAAAAAACTAATTTCAGCACACTGTAATAGGATTTTGGATGAAGCAATTGGTATTTTCTAATAAAAATTATTTGCAAAAATATGAAAATTATTAGTTTTCATAATGTCCAGGAGATGTATTGATTCATGACTACCAAAGCCAGGTGATCCTTAAGCTTCCTCTGCCTCTTGGGACTAACAATGAATATGCAGTTTTCCACAACATGAAAAATCACAGTGCTGTGTCTAAAAGTTTTTCCCCATTGTAGTTCCATTCCTGCCAGTCCCACCAGGAAGTCTGATTAGCAGACTGGGTAAGCACTGCTGTTTTTCTCCAGTGCCTGTGCAAGAGATTGGTTTAAAAAGCCACTGATCTCCAGCTATGAGCAGCCTGAGATGCTAAATTCACCCAGCACAGCATTCTTACTGCATCTTATTGCATCTTATTTACCTAGTTGTAATATGAAAAAAATATGCGAGGGCACTAAAAGGTGCAGCACGAATTGTCTTTAAATTACTTTAACAAAGCTTGATAATCTTCATTATAGCAGTTTTATCAGTCCGTGTCATCACATAAGAGCATGAAAGTTCCTGTCTGTCATACTCAAGGCCGATGCTCTTTCATCTTGTCACACTTAAGTAATGGAGGTTGACAAGCCTCTGTATGATGAGGAATCCACATGAAAAACACTGAAAAGGCTGAATAGTGCAGCTAGGCTGTGCCTGTAGATCAGTGTCAAAGGGCCAGTCCTCTTCTACAGCGAGGTGAACTCAGCTTGTTGCATGCTGCAGAAAGATTGCTGTGGATGAGGCTTCTAGCCGAGTGTCAGAGATGATTAATGAGACAGATAAGAGAACATCCTCCTTTTGACACTAAGGAGCAGAGAGAAGGGAATGAAAGAGTGAAGGAAAGTAAAACATTTATGTCTGAAAAATAACGAGGGTCAGCAAAGCTATGGTCTCAAATCAGACTTGAGTGTTGGTCCATTTGTCGTTGTAACTTGACCCCTTCTAGCTCGTGAAGGACTTTGAAGGGGAGCTGGTAACAGAATGTCCCCTACAGAGAAACAAAAAGGATGAATCGCTTTAATGGAAAGAAACACGGTAAGACAAAAGCAGAATGCAAGCAAAAACCCAGAACTAGGTGTTTCTCAGAATGAGCTATTTTTTTCCCTTTGGCTCTGAGATGGCTTTGAGTACACGAGAAAAGATTAAGGCAAGTATCTTCAACAAGGCTTTGCTGAAAAAAACCAACAAAATCCACATAAAAGACTAGTAACAGAAACAAGTATTGCTGAAAATAGTTTATAGAATACATAGCAAGTTCTATCAGTACAGGGGAGTTCATGACCCACTCCCTCAGCTTCTTGGAGGGGGTGGATCAAAAGAACACAGTCAATATGAATGTCAAAAGTCATGAAGGAGCTTCCTGTTCATGCAGATATACTGTTCATGCTGCGAAAGAAAAAGATCATTCCTCATTCACTGAACTTATTCAAATAAGTACTTTTGTGATTAGCAGACAATTTGTAGGCAGAAAATTACTTTTTTAGATGCTAGAGTTTGTCATAATCGGAACCATTGAGTAATTTGCCATTTGTGTAAAATGTATCAGACCTCGTGAGAAACTTGAATGGCAGAGTAAATTAGATGAATTCTCTTGATTTGGGAGTGTGTGGAAATACGTTTATTAAACAGCAAAATTAGTCCTTGAGATGCTGGAATATTTGTACTACAGTGAAGAGGGCATTCATATTTAAAAATTTTAAAGTTTTAGAAGGACTTATGTCCCTAAAATATTATAATTTTTATTTATGAAAAAAAGCAAGAAATAAATAGAGTACGAAAAATTATTTGAAAGCATAAAAATTAAAACCTTACTGTTGGTAACTTATGAGTTGGTTAAAACTTGCATTTATCTGTGGTATAGTCCATTTGAGACCTTCATTGGAGTATGTGCAGTACTGTCAAACCAATTTAAAATGAAGATTCTTCCAGAACAGTTTCATTTTAAAGTATTGCAAATAGCTACTGATACTGTAATTGAATCACATTTGTTTAGCAAGCTGGTTTTCTGAGTGTTTTTTGAGCTTGAGTTCTTTCTGTTCATTAAACAGCAATATTATGTAAGGCTAGTGCAGCAGATAAGTAACTCATATGAAATAAATGCAAAAACTTAGTACATTTTGAAATAACATGGTGAACTTCAAACCTGAGATGTCATTTTCAAGACAGAAAATGTGAATATACTCTTTTCATAGCTATAATGATACAGCCTATCAGTGCAAGCTGGTTTATATAAATTTAGTTTTTAAACAGCTTTCATTTTGGTTTGGTTTATCAAATGGATCAGTATGAAAATACTTTTTCTTACAGACACAGATAACATTAAACACTTTCCAGGAGAAAAGAAATTAAGCATTGCTGCTTTTATTTCCATCTGGCTGTTCCAATTAATCTCAAGAAAAGGATAGTTAAAGATTTCTTCAGACTGGCCTCATCTCAGGCTTTGAGCCTTGGCACCAACCTCTGCCTGTGGAGGAAAAAAAACCAAAACTAAACAAAAAAAAAAAATTAAAAATAAAAACAAACAAACAAAAAAAAAACATGGAAGAAGTAGATATTTTTTACCTGAAACATAAAAGGCATAAAAACAGACATGCTTTCTCTTTAACATGTTTGGAAAAGGGAAGTATCTTGAAGTTCAAACAGATCTATACTCAAACAGAAAGATTAAGTCGATAAAAAGCAGAAGAAATTTACATTTTTTTATCTTACATAAGAAATGTAATATTCTAGTCAGGTTGTGTAAGGTAAACCCCAGGGCTTCATTTGGCACTATATAGAACTGTTTCAATATGAAGAAAGAGAACATAATACAGAATGAACACTCATTCTGCTCATTACATTAACTCAGAATTTTCTTTAAGGAATTGGACCATTAATACCTAAGTAACAAAATTATTATCAGAAGTTCTTCCATATGTCAGAAAGAGCAGCCTCATCTAGCTTTAATGATGTTTTTCTCAATAGATTACACTGTTCTCTTCCTCTTTATTAGAATCATTCCCAAACTTTACAGCAATGGAAATATCCTCAGTTTTGCCTTTTATTTTTAGAAACTTCCCATTTTCTTAATCATCCCATATATCTTGGTTTAGGAGTGACAATTTTCATGAAACTTTTATTCTAAGATTCCAATTTCATGAAATGCAAATTCTCTAGACCTAAATGATAATTTTCAATAAGAAAAAGTAGGAAATTAATATCTATTTTACAACTGTGAGTGTAAAGCATGTTACAAATTCTTGAAACCTGTGTGAGAGAAGGTTTCTGAGGAGTCAGTACAAGAGTCCATATCACAAAATGGACTTAATCTGTCACTTTTACGATAGCCTGCTATCATATTTTAGTTTCAGAAAGCCTTATCAATTGAGAAAACATGAGATAGAATGGTGATAGGCAGTCAGTAATACTTAAATTCTGTGTATTAGGATTTTCCTTTCCATAGCGAAGTCAAGGTGTATCACCCTTATTTCCACCAGTCTGAAAGAAATCTAGAAAGGACTCATTGTCAAGAGCTTCTGGTGGGGAAAGGTGAGGACCAGAAACATCTGGAGGCAGTTCAGGCAAGAATGGAGTGACACACATGAAAGGAAAGAGTTTGGCTACTGGAGTTGGGTGTGAAATTGTTCTGCCATTTTGACACCTTTACAGTGAAGCAGAAGAATCACTAAATACACAATCAGGAGAGAAAATGTTGTGAATATACCTATGTAAATGTGGATTATTTTCTGGACTATTGAAAATTAATTTTTCACTTCCCATTTCCCACAGCATATTTTTATTTAATTAAAAGACAAAAGGGACAAAATATTTAATTAAATAAAATGTATAGACAATCCAAAGTAGAAACAAACCAACTTAAGAGGTCAACAAACATGGTGAAAATGCCATCAAGAAAGAGCACTGCTCATATAGCTTTTTTTGTTTTTAAAGAAATAAATGAAGACCTTATTTTACAAATAGCCACTTATGGAGAAAAGCAATATAGAAAAGGTATAAAAAGAATCAACACATCAAAGAGAGTGCCAAATTCAAAGAGTAAATAGGGCCTATATTTTTTGATACTGAGTGTATTTTTCTTCTCAAGAAACTTCCTACAAGTGAGATTTGACCAGATATGCAAAGCTCTTCCTTCACTTAATTTCCACTAATGTGTGATGTTACTTTATAGGGGAGGGAAAGACTGACACGCTTTATAATTTCAACTGGCTGCATTTAAAATGAAAGTTATATTTACAGTTTTCATTTTGGAAAATCACTACAGAGAACAAAGAAAGACCTATTGAACTTCCACACATTTTTAATTCTGGAGAAATTCCACTTACCTGCTTCAAGTTACTCTTTATCCATACCAAAGAATATACTTTGGACTTGGTTTACACGATACCAACTTCCTTACCCAGTATTTCCTGATGCCTGTGATTTTTTATTTAACATCTTTAACTGGATCCGCATGTACATGCTGAGATTTCTATCCAAGGCACACATTTGCATTTCATCTCCATCAAAACCACAGTTCAGCTGAGAGGCTGAGAGCATGTATGGGCTTAGTCCAAAATGAAAACAGAATATGGCTGCAAACTTCCAAATCCTGTAGCTCAGATGCTATCCCTTGTATCTCTTGCAAAATTTGTAAAATGGGAAAATATTCTTGTGCTTTTTTTGCATGAATAATAGATCAAAGTTTTGGGACACAAACACATCACAAAAATATTGCCATTATCATTACCAGTATTTATTTTACTTGTTTTTATTGGTACATTAGAATTCAAAAATTTGTCTTATTCCACTAGAATAACCCATATTAGAATTTCCCATACTGAGTATGAAGATACCATAGACTAAGACTACCTACATACCAAGGCTATCAAACCTCTGTTTTGGCTCTTGTTAAAAGTTTTTTGCTGGAGTGATGGATTTCACAAGAGAAAGAGAAAAAGGATGTGCTTCTTCCTCCCTTTGTTTTATTCACTTGTAGAGGAGAGGTCTTGAAGTAATCTGACCGTTTAGGGCCTCAAGTAATATGTGTACATCTTATTTTATACTGATTATTGCTTATGTTATAATCACTGCTGCTTATTTTATACTGACCCAATTCTCTGTATCTTCTCAGTCATGGTGGAGAGATTCTCATTCAAATTAGACACACAGCTTCATTTAAATCTGTAGGTTTCAAGTTGAGAACTGAAATTAGCTTAGGATAATTGTGATGGTAAATGGGAAGCTATGAACTCAAATATATTCAAGGTACAGTAATTTCACGATTATGAGCTGCACCCTTCTCATTGAAGAATCCAGCCTACCCCAGTAGTGTGGCTAATCATCAGGTGTGGCTTATTTATGAACAAATCCCAGTGAAATGCCAACCTGGAAGTGAGAGCCGGCCGGGGAGGGCACCTGGGGCTGCCTTTAAAGGCTTCGCTGGTCTGTGAAAACTGTTTGCAACTTGAGCACCTGACACCAAACCCCGCACTGGCATGATTCTGTTACTAACTCATTACTTTGTCACACATGGATCCTTGCTTTAAAAAAAAAACAAAGAAAAAAGAAAAAAAAAGAAAAAAAAAAAAAGAAAAAAAAGAGTGTGGCTTATATTCAGGTGCGGCTTATATACAGACAAATCCCGTGGTCTACCCGGCTACCGGGAGGTGTGGCTTACAATTGTGAAATTACTGTAATTAAAAAAAAAAAAAAAAGTGTGAAAAAAAATTGAAGCAACAGAACAGAAAAAAATGTGAAAACTTTAAAATTTTAACTAAGTGCCTTCTTTCTCACATTCCAGAAAACATGCCCATGCTCTTGCTTGCACTCTCTTCCCCTATTGATGTGTTTAGTAAAAGCATTTTAAAGCTTTGAAATAAAGACTTTGTCTGCTGAATTCTGTGATGCTGCAAGGTACCCAGTTTTTCACTTAAATAAAAACCCATACATTCTCAGGCTTCTGGATGCATATAATTGAATCAATGTTTAAAAGCCAATAGGTTCTTGGATGCTTTCAATTAAATTTAGTGCATGAAAATAGCTTTTTCTGGCCAATGCTCACATATGCTCTTAACACAGCACCAGTAATCTCCTTGTATGTGTATATATAAATCAGGAGTGACTCTAATAGTCTTCAGGGCCATGTACTAGAGAAACACCAGAATGAGAGCTAGAATCTGGATTCAAAATTCTTTCATGACCGTGACCTAATCAATAATGAACTTGCATTACTTTTGGAAATGTTGAAGTCAGGAAATGGTATCAGACTTTAATTTATTTTAGCAGATGCGTGTGAGTTAGTCACAGGGTCCAGAAATCAAAGTAATGTACACCTGGGAGCGCTGCTACCAAATGAGCTCATCTAAGTGTGGGATGCAAATAGAGAAAACCTGGTGAGCAACATGTCAGCATGCAGTCTGCAGCCCTGGAGCTTGTTCTTCACATGGCCCCAACATTTCTTCAACCCAGATTTTTATCAAAGCATATTCTGTACGCAATACAGTTAGCCATGGTATTGATTCAAAACTAGTTTATAAAAGGTAGGTGCCATTCCATTTTAGCCTCTTGAAAATGACTCAAGGTTTTGTCCACAGGAATTGGATTTAATGATCTTTATAGCTACTGACACATCAGTCTTTTCAGAATCCTTTCTGTCTGTATAATTAAATTGAAAGTTGGCACCAGGGAATCTCAGGCTCTGTCAGGTAGTATATGTTTTTCCTGGCCTAGAATGGAAAAACTGTAGCGGCGATGAGGTATTATTCTGCTTCAGTGGATTGCAGGAAAAAGAAAGAGAGATTGGTGGTAAGCTTTTTGTCCATGGGCTGGTTTAGTGCTCCATTCACTCAGCTATTGTTATTGAGGCCTCCGGTCTGAGGACTGTTTTCTCTGACATTCTTTATTTGCATGTGTTTGTTTTAAACAACATGCTATGTTTTTATGCAAATTGAGATCAAAGAAGGAAGTCTGCTTTTTTGTTCTGCAGTGAAATTCCCTCCATTTTCCTCTCTTTGTTGCTGTTGGCAGGTCTAATTTGTCAACTGTGTGACCATACACCATTTACAGTCCAGCTGCCGTGCAGATTTATAACAAGGTTGGCACATTAGAAGACACACAGACTTTTGCTCCTAGAATACTATTTCTCCATCCTAATTTGTCTGTTTTCTTTAATCATTATTTCTCCATTCCATGCATACAAATATATAGGTATATGATGAAGAAATTATTGTTTAGAAACGTGATAACTCCATGGATAGATGTTAGCAAAATAATGCTTGCTTTCAAATATCTTCAAAATAGAGAGAAAGAAAACTGAGTGACGGCAATGTCGCTGCTTTTTAAATAAATTTAATGCAAATTTTCACTGAAGGAGAAAAATATTTTTACTCTGGTTGAAGAGAATAATTTTTTTCTGATTTATACAAAGTGAAAAGTATTTTCCAAGGAGATAGAATAATAGAGCTGCTGGGTAATAATAGAACTGCATTTTTAAGCAATTTTTTCAGTCAAAAAGTTGAAAAGATTGAGGAGAAGAAAACTCATCTATATTTTGAGAAAATAAATTTCATAACTTACCTCCAGATTTACAGTCAGGTTATTTCAGGATTGCTACGGAAGCATGGAAATCAAGTCACTAAATATTTATAAGATGTTAACAAGCAATAATTGCAAATAAACATCACGTAGATGTTTGTGATGGCAAACCTTACATCCCTAGAATTCGATTTGTAGGCTGTTTTTTGAGAATTTACCCGGCAATATTTTTTTCTTTTGTACATAAACAATGTGTACAGGAAATTCAAAGTCATCAGGGAAAGCAGTAAAACCTGTCTTATTTATTTTCACCAGAACACTATTTCTAAAATTATGTATATTATGATGCACACATGTGCCATCTGCAGCGCCTGTTCACTTATTAATTCAACTTCTTTTTAATCCTATAGTGTATCTTTTAATGTACAGTAATTTCATGATTATAAGCCGCACCTTTTTCATTGGAGAATCTAGCCCACCCCAGTAGTGCAGCTAATCATCAGGTGCGGCTTATTTATGGACAAATCCCAGCGAAATGCCAACTCGGAAGTGAGAGCCGGCCAGGGAGGGCCCCTAGGGCTGCCTTTAAAGGCTTGGCTGGTCTATGAAAACTGTTTGCAACTTGAGCACCTGACACCAAACCCTGCTGGCAGAGATTCTGTTACTAATTTGTTACTTTGTTACACGTGGATCCTCTCTTTAAAAAATAAATTAAAAAAAAAAAAAATGCAGCTTATATTCGGGTGCGGCTTATATATGGACAAATCCCGTGGTCTACCTGGCTACCCAGACGTGCGGCTTATAATCAAGTGCAGCTTATAATTGTGTAATTACTGTATCTTGACTTTATTAAGGACCTTGACCACTGACAACAAAGTGGGACCAGTAATGGCAAAGGCAGAGCATTCATCCTGTTCCCTCACAGAAGAGTCAGTGTGACGTGACAATGAAGGTTATGAATAGAAACAGAACCGCTAACTCCTCTTGGGAAAATTGCTCCCTCTACTCATGCTTTTTGAGAGTTTTTAGCCAACTTAAGACTGACTAGAATTTACTGCTGTATTCCTTCAATTGTGGGACTTTCCAAAGCATGGTAGATCTTGAACAGGACACCACACAGAGTGGTGGTCTAGAAATTTGCATCCTGTTAAGCATTTCTGAGTCAGTATAGCTAGAGGAAGATGCTAGAAAATAAGTATTTAGTATTTTATGGGCAGGGGGAAAAAAGGTAAAAATTCTTCTCTACTAAAATGACTAAAGTGAGCTGCATTGGAAATTGTGCCTCATAAAACTGATAAAATATTGTGATTGCTCTTACTGTTATTTCTTTTATATGTTATTTCTAGATTTAAATAGTTATTCCTATAAAAACTTATGTCAGGCAAGTAATTGTTTCTACTTCCCTGGAGTTGGTCTGAACTACTGCATCTAGTCAGTTGTTCAACAACCACTGATGTTTCAGGCTTCACACTGAGAATTGGCTCTGGTATGATAAAGCAAAAAACCCACACATTCTTTTTTCAATGCTCGTCTAATTTTTCCCTTTAGAGCAGTCCAAATCTCTTCTTGGCTTTCATTAAGCAGGTCCTTCTTAAACTAAGTAAATAACAATATTTCCTGCTTTGTGGTTACAAGATCGTCCCTTTGTGGCCATCAAGAACTTACATGTATGAAAAGACTTGCAAAAATGCTCACATTTTATAGAAGCGAGATTATTTAATTTTTTATAAGGATGTAGAATTTTATTGATCTCAAATACCATCTGAAGACTCTGTTGTATAGTACAAATGATTACTAGAGTAGCCTTGTTGTAGCATGACATAGTGAAAAAGACAAAAATTCCATGACAAGTGGTTCACATTATCTGCTCAAGACAAACACAGTTAAAATATTAAAGGCCTCCAGAGATATGCCAAACAACTCTCTGCTTTAAGTTGCTGTGGTATATGCAATTTTATTTAAAAGTGATTTGTGATTTGAGTTTGTGATTTACATTATAATGCATGTAATTGTTTTAATCACAGAAGTCCAAAATGTGTTGAATATTCACCAATAAATATAAGTAAATATTAATTATTTACTTTGTCCTTTTGAAGGAATTTTCAGTAAAATGAGCTTCACTTTTAAACTTGTTTTGTTGCAGAGGAAGGCATTTGTCTTATATTTACATTTACATTTCATCAGACAAAAATTCTGTTTATGAATATTTATATGTTCCATTGTCAGGCTATTCCATTATGAATATCTTCAATCCCATAACTCTTCCCATGACAAAGGGAAGAATAAATACTGGAAAACATCTTATTTCACATGTAAGAACCATTTGGAAGGGTGAGTAAGGGGGAAAGTTATTTTGCACAGTTCCAAATAATGGACAAGAGAGATGTCCAGAAGAGGAAGTTTTGGTCTAAAAAGACCTTTGGAGGCCTGGAGATAGTGGAAAAAAAGAAAAGCCTTTTTTCAAGGTGCAATGGATGCTTATCTTTTTATCTGTCAACAGTAGAGCGATGTGTTAAAAGAGAGTGCTGACTTCTTGTTATTTGAAATCTTTGTTCGTATCCCGTGGAGGTTCTCACTCTCGTCAAATCATTACCCTCCTCACCAGCACAAAAACTTTTAATAGGGGACTGACTGACCATCTGTAAAGCAGTTAAAATGTTTTATTCCAGCTATGAGGAATTTCATATCATTGTGGTTTCATGATCTGAGATTCAGTGCCTTGATGTTTTGTAGATGGATTTAACAAACTGATGTGAACAAACAGAAGATAAAAAGGCAAAACCAGGTAATTAATAAAACAGAATATGTGCTGCTACTTGCTAACCAGAGGTAGAAATGTAAACACTGATGTCATAGATCTAAAGATTTATATTTAGTCCTTATTAGACTTATTAGTATTTTTCCCATATTTTCCCTACATTCTTGTTCTGTGTGTATGTGTGTGTATACATGTAAGTATGCATGTATGTGTGTGAATAAATTAAATTTAATCAATCTATATTAGCTTTTTACAGCTATTTGAAGCAGTCTAATGATCCCAGTGTTCTTCAAAGTGTTGCCAAGGGATCAAAAGACCTCAAAAATCTCAATTACTTCATCCTATTGTAGCTAAAGTGAAAGTTATATTGTGTCTCGGTTCTTGCTGTGAAAAAGAGCTCTTAAAACCCCCTTTAACCTCCCTGAAAATATTTTAACCAACCCAGAATATGGGATAAGACTTCAAAATGACACTGTTTTCAGAGCTTTACTTCTTGGAGCTATTAAAATTAAAATCCAAAGCTCAGGAGAGGAAACATGTTATAATAAAAGAACAGAGGGTGGACATTTAGTGTGATTTTAGGTCTTTCTCCTCAGAGGATTAGTCATTTTGCTATTAGGCTTAGTGTACTCACTCAAGTTACACACTGAGTCCAGCTATATGAAACACAAACTTCTTGTCTGACACTATTTATGTAAAGTTGGTAGTTAAAATGCCAAGTAAGTCACAAGTCTGTGCAACCCCGAAGAGTTCCGCTAAGTTCTTGCAGATTTTAAAAATAGCACAATACTTGTTCTTCACTCTCATTTTTCAAGGAACACGATATTAGTATGATAAATATGTATCTCTTTCTGGAGTTTTTATTGCATTAAGAGGACATGGGAGATTTATGTATAAGGAATTTGTCAACATTGTGATGTTACTAATTACTAAAGCAGACTAATGAAGCATTCTAGATGCTGGTAAAGTCTTGAGGATATTTTTTTCTCTCCCATGATCCTCCTACAAAGTAGAGATTATGGAAATTAAAAAATAGATTTGTTTTTAGTGGACTCTTCTAATGCAATCTTTCATCTTTCCTTCTATTTCTGCTTCTGGAAAAATATCCTTCTAAAATCAATAATTTCCCTCAGAGCACATGGTATGCAGCTATAGAGTATATTCAGTAAGAATTTTTTCACAATTGAAGAAGTCTTATAAACTTGGAACTTGCTGTAGGTGGGTAGATTTTCTAAGACATTAGGCACACTCAGTATTGTGTTCTAACTCAAAATGACATGAAAAATTTATTTAAAGCTCAAGAACCTGTCTAAGTTCTGTGGCTTAAAACAGTCACCACTGTAAGTCTTAATTAAAACATGCTGATACGTTACTTGTTCATACTGCAAACCCTCAGCCTATAGATTCATTAAATATTCTGGGTTGAAAGGGACCCTCAAGGATTTCTGAATCCACATTCTACACGGGACAGCTCCAAGAGTAGAACCATGTGCTGAAAGTGTTTCCCAAGGATTTATTGCAATCTGTCAAGCTTTGTCATGATCACTCCCCTGGGGAGCCTGTTCCAGTGCCCAGTCACCCTCTGTCTGATTTTTTTAGATCAGAAAATTAGTAAAAATTTCCAGTTTGAGCCTAAATTGTGACAATGAACAGTTAAGGAGCCTTGCTATGGTTCCCTACAGAGCTCTGCTGAGTGTGATGTTTGCAGTGGCAGGTTGGACATCACTGGTCCTTAGTGCTACATTTCCAGATAAACAGTCTTGTTAGAGACTCGACTGCTCTTCATTTCTTCAGCTATGAGTGGAATTGATGCAAGCTGTGGTAGTCACAAAAATTTCTTGATGGGACTGGAAGAATTGTGTGCATCCCTTCGCTTTGCTCCCCAGTCCACTCTCTCCACAGCTGGGTCAAAGGTTCTCAGTAGGCTAAGAAAACAGCAGGAAAGGAAGACAGAGAGAGAAATCAGAAATTATTATTCAGTGTAAGCTTCATAGCCTTCTCCAGGTATTAACAGGTGAGTAACACACAAGGTACACCTGAGATTTATAAGTGATGAAATTTGAAAGAAAACCATAAACCAGAAAAATCTGAGTTATCACAGGGGGAAAAAAAAAAGACTGAAGAAATTATTTTCAATCATTTTGTGCATGGGTGTTTTGAATTTTGTCTTTCAGTCCTGTGGTCTCAAATTTTATTAGGTCCTCAGAAGAAGTTAATAATTTTAAATACAAGCTGTACTATTTTTTAGCTCCTAAGACAGCATTTCCTGCTCACAAGTGACTCTCATCCAAAAGTGTTTCCTAATTCAGTATTTTTGGGTTTGCGTATTTGCTGCATATCATTGACTTTCAGCTCAAAGCCGTTTCAATTAGCACTTGATATTATGAAGTTTTTAAACTGCTTTCCCTGCAGAGAAACCAAGACAAAGTCCTGCTGTGTTCTGACTTGTTTTGCAGTGTAGTTTGTTGTACTAACCTAAAACAACTTGTATAGTGTTTAATGACTAGCTGTAGATGCAGACATATATTTTTTGTTCAAAGCAGCTTGTGTTCCCCTCCAAGAGTTTCACTTTTCTTCTGGGTTTTCTCTTGGGAAAGGGAAGCATAATTCAAAATAAATTCCTCCTTTTGCATGGAAAACTACAAAACCTTGAGACAGAAATAGATAAAAAGCCAAATCAGCCATCCTGTTTTAAATTCAGAACATTTTTCTTTAAATTATATTTCCATTTTTCTTGTTGCTGTCAGTAATCCTGCACAGTTTAAACTGAGGTCAGAGTTTTGCTTTACCATTCATAAAACATGAGAGGTTCCAGCTGTCTTTCACATCAGCAAATTGGCTTTGCAGGGCCATTAGAAATCAACAGGAGAAAAAAAAAAGTAAAACTAGCTTAGTCATTAAACTGAGTGGATAAATGATGATTCTATATTCATCACATTCAGAGGAACAATGTCAAATGTCAATCGACACATTTTAGAAGTTGAATCACTACTTTACAACTTGTTTAACTTTGAAAGCAAATTGTATACTGTTTTAAGGACTTCAACTGGTTCAAGGGCTTGCCTGAGTTAAAGCAGCTTAATTGAGTTTCACCATGTTAAACGGAGCTGATATGCGGTGCGGGACCTAATTAAGAATGTCCTACATAAGCAGTATCAGATCTCCTTGTATAGTGCCTATCACATCTCCTTTCTCTGGGAAAGAAATAAAATGTTATTATTAGTTGTCACTTAATCAACTCTATAGATCTAGCTCAGCCCAGGGATGCTCAGGAGAATTTTCTTTTAGCTTATGAAACATCCAGTTCCTGTTAGCATTGTTAAAGTCTCTTTATTTGCATGTTGTCCCCATATGGTGCTGTTGAAAGGTTTTTCTAAGGTTCCACAGGTATAGAGGGCACTATTCAACATCAACAGGTTGTCTTTGTGGGTTAAGGTAAGGTTAATAGTAGGAAGAGACAGGGTAAATTTATTTTCCTTCTATTTGACACTGATAGAACTTGAGGTGTAAGTAACTTGACCTATATATCAAGCCTTTTCTGTAATTTATAGCAACTTTTATTTAATGAGACTCAAATCTGGAATTCCCCGAAGCTGAAATATAACAGATAAACTACTTTAAATACTCAGGAACTCATTTAATTTAAATCAAAACAGAATCCTTAAAACCCTAAACTGAAACAATGTTAGCTAAAGGGCTTTCATAAAAGGATTAATTCAGTGAGAATTAACTAGCTTGAGCCTAGGTGTTAAACTCCTAAAACCTCCTGAATGGTTAGAGTGGACTTAAATACCTGAATTCATCAGTAATACCTCAGTTAAATACCAGCTCCATGCTGAAGTGCCTTGAAGACACTTCAAAAAGAGAAATATTTTCTCTTTAATTCTTGTCATAATTAGGTCAGCTTAATTAGAAGAACATTAAATTCTCTGAGAAAGTCGAAATTTGCCTGATATTCATAGGCCGTGAAATTGAAAGTTGCCTCTTTTGAAATTTTGTGTTAAAAGATTTGAAAGCATAAAATGCAGAAGTGTGGTAAGTAAGAACTTGAAAAAAGAGACTGCTAAATAAGACTGAGAATATGTGTAAGATGATAAAGTCAGTTACTCAAGGCTTTATTTGTAAGATAGCTTTCAGTGGCTTTCTAGGGTTATGGAGACTGGTAGGAGGACAGTCTTTTAAGCAAAAGTTTGGTACTGCAAACATCTAATGCGATAAAAAATCCTGCAAAGTTATTATAGACAAGGAAAAGAGAAGAAGAATCAGTGTGTTGGAAGTAGCAAAGTATTCCAATTTTAAAATACCAAAAAACTTGTAAAACTGTACTTTATTAAATTGTAGAGAAAATGATCTGTCAAAACAAACAAAAACCAACCAAACAACCCTAAAATTTGTCTGAAACTGAACAGAATAAATTTTTTCCCTTTATTAGGAAAAGGTTTTTCACACAGGTCTGGCTGGGCACTGAAATGGGTTCCCCAGGGATGTGGTCCCAGCACCAAGTCTGATAGAGGTCAAGAAGCTTTTGGATGATCCCAGGCACATTGGGTGACTCTTGGGATTATCT
>VRYO01002772.1:81373672-81389917 GCA_009812075.1 Sialia sialis
CTGTAATTAAACTTTTCATCAGCATTTTCAACCTTCCAAAAGCAGCAGGATACATACAGTGTGTCTATCCTAACACAAGAAGTACATTAATGACTGCTTTCATGACCCCTGCAATCTTTTACTTCAGGTGTCTCTATAAAAAATGCATTGATTTGGTCAATATTGAAATATTGATATTTGGCTTACAGAGGCTTCATTTCAGAGACTGATTAATTGTGCGAGTTCTCTTATCTGTGTTTGATATATAAAATATTACCTTATGAAAACAACTCACCAACAGGTACTCACTACTATTAAGCACAATGCAAAACTGAGTTTCAAGAGCAATTATTACAAAAATACTGTTTTGATTCTCGATTTGGGAATGTTTTCATGTTTAGTTTTGGTTTTTGTTTTGTTTTTTTTTTTTTTCCTGAGTGGTCTTGTTTTAGCAATAAAGTCATAGTAAAGAATAAAACAAACGGGGAAAAAAGGAAAAGTGAGAAATATGAAAATTTGAGAAAATTGTGAAAGACATTGCTTGCATAGTCAAGCTGTTATAAAATATTTACAAAAGAGGGACTTGTCTGTTTCATTTGCCATGCCTTATGTTTCATAGTGATTTCCATCCCTGTGTGATCAAATTGTTTTCTTTAGATGACACAGAGCATCTGATTGAAGAAAAGAAATAAGAAAAAAGTAGATTTTAGTCTGTAATAGAAGAGAACCAGGATTATCCACTTCACTCAGATAACTGCCAGCTGACACTACTTGTAATTGTGTAGGGGTCTGGATCTTGGAGCTTTGGCTAGAATATTACAAGAAGCCAGATCTGGGGCAGGAAGGGAAAATATAACATTGACAATTTAATAACATTGTTGTGCTTCTGTCCTAAAGAGCTGTAGGTAACCTTTTTCTTTGTAAGAATAATTTCAAAATATATTGTAACCTTGTACTATAGCTGATCTTTCTCTTTTAGGTAGTTAGTGATCCTTTAATGATATCACTTTAAAATACATCCTTAGAAGTAATTTTATATATTTCATAATTATATTTTTAATATTAGACTGGTTTAGTTACCAATTTTCATACTCTTTACTAGCATATTTCAATTAAGTGAATTTTAAGTGTCCACACAAAAAACCATTTAATTTAAAAAGCCCACTACTTTTAGTCAAAGGAGCGTGCTTGGGAAGTGAATAATGTATATGCAGATTATTTGCAACTATTGCTAAGGTTGCAGTTTTAATTGTAATTCTTTACCAGACGGATTTATTGTAAGTTCAATTTGCATTTAAAATATTTTAATCTGCTGACATGGACTCTAGTTAGATTCTATTATAGATTATAAAGTTTCCATTATTAAACATAATAGTTTAGGGTTTGGATTGTTTTTTGGTTTTTTTCTTGGCTTTGGAACACTTAACTCCTGCTGTATTTTTGTTTTGCATGTCTAAAACTTGGATTGGGTCCCCGTGTTTCAAATATTTTAAAACATTTCTATCAGTTTCCGAAGATTTTTTTTCTATCATATTAAAAATATTTACTAAAAAGTGTGTCAATCTTTTTTATATTATAAGCATACTACTTTCAATAGGTAAGAGGATTTATTATTTAATTGAAGACTTGGCCATCAGTAGCTACGGTATGGGATGAACTTACATGTGTGTGCAGGTAGGCATTTGTGCCTGAACGGTTCTTCTGTTCAGTTTTTAAAAACAATCACGGAGGAAGGAAAGTTTTCCAGTCTTCTCTGCATTCTTCCTCTTCTTTTTTTTCTTTTGTTAATCAATGCATGTGCATTTTGAAGGAAAACTGCAAGGAAATTGAAAATCAAGGCAGTTTAATTTTCTGTTATGATAAAATGAGCAACTTTTCTGAATCCTCTGTTTCACTGTCAAGTGATATTTTTTTTAATTTTTTTTGGACACGTCAGCATGGTCTGTATATCATTTTGGAATCCTGAGGAGGAAGGTCCTGAGCCACTAAAAAATAACAAAGTTGTGACTAATGGCTTGTTGGTAAGCAGACAGATTTCATGTAGGCAGCATTTTCTAGAAGTGAAAAAGTATACTACAGTTTTCTGTTTTATTTTCTTTTAATGTCACAGACTTCTAAAACTGTTTTGGAAATTATGATCATAGGGAATCTCTAGCTTTGTTACTAAAACAAATACTTTAGCTTTTATTTTCGGTGGTACTAATGGCACATTTGAGAAGAAGGCTCAGAAATTAGAGAGCTGAAAAAACAAGAAGTGATTACCTTCTTACTCAAATTTTATTAAAAAAATAAAAAAGAGGCTACAGTTTTTTATACACTGTTAAACTTCAAAGATAGCTTTTCTCTCTTTTAAAAGGTTAATAACATTCTTAATTTAACATTAAAACATTTGCTACTCTTCTTTCTTTAGTATATATAAGGATGGATTTTGTAATTTCTGTGACTTTAGCTGTATTAAAGGTGCAGTTCTAGCTTTAAAATTAGAACTATTGCAATGTAGTCTTGTACTTTCATTTGTTTGAAATGTCTCCTAGAGACAAGAAACAATATGGGCTTTCACTTTGCATTTAGTGTTTTCTGTGGCACAGGATTTGTCCAAGTATGTAAGGAAAGCTTCTCACTGCATATAAATGCATTTATTAGGAAAAATGGTGACTCTCATCTGTTTCATAAGGTAGCATAGCAAATATTGAACATTTCTATTAAAAGAATCTATTAAAACAAAGACTTTTTTTATTTGAGAGATGAAGTATGTCTGTCTTCCCCATTTATTGTGACTGCCATTATTTTCTGAATTTAATACTAAGGAATTTATTCATATTAAAAACATAGTAGGATAGTGCGGTCATATCAAAGCACCAGTCTTACTTTCTTTCTTTATTGTTTTTTTCAGTAAACTGGACATTCTGGGTTTTCAGTTGGGCATAGTCTACTGTATTCTTTAACCTGCAGGTTTTATTCATTTTTCTAGCTCAAAGAATCTCATTCAAGTCTTCTGGTATTCAGGACATAAGATTTGCCTGTTGAAAATGTTACTTTTTCTGATTTGATAAGCAGAGGTATACATGTATCAGAGCCTACAGCACTGAATCTGCCTGTGAAATTCGTGCTTTAAGCTTGGATTTCTTTCCAGTTTCATAAAGTGTTGCCACCCTTGCACAACATGGCAAGGAAGGAGATTAATACAGTAATTTCATGATTATAAGCCAAACCTCCCAGTAGCCAGGTAGACCATGGGATTTGTCCATAGATAAGCTGCACCTGAATATAAGCCGCACTACTGGGGTAGGCTGGATTCTTCAATGAAAAAGGTGTGGCTTATAATCGTGAAATTACTGTACATGAATTTAGTGTGTGTCATGAGGTACCTCATATTACTTGGCTGTGCAGATCTTGGACTGCTATGAGCAGGACCAGCCCAGTGATGATTGTGTTAATTGCTGGAGATAAAGCAGAAGGCACGATCACACATGAAGTGTTGAGTCTGGATTTAGTCAACAAAGAAGTAATCAGAATACCAGGAGAATGAAAAGATCAATCCCACAGAAATGTCACTAATGCTACCAAATCTTCTGGCACAAAGTTCCATCCAGGTTTGTACAGCATTCTCATTCCAGCCTAATCCACTTGATCTTGGACAAGGAGATGCTCAGCCCAAACCTAGCACCTCCCCACAAGACATTTCCATGTGAACTGCTGAGTTCAGCTCAGGAAGCAAATCTCTTGGCTGCAGGGGCTGAGGGTCCCCCGGCACTTAGGGCTGCAGTCCCAGCCCAGGGGCCTTAGGCTCTGGGTTGCTGGGCAGGGGCTCCCTGAAGGACTGCATGACTCCAAAGCTGGCTGCCTCCATCAGGCTCCATGTTTGTAGCACTCACTTATTTCAGAAACAAGAAGTGAAATGTTGGAGGGGTCTCAGGAGCTTGAGACGACCGCCTGTGTTGTTTAAGAGTCTGTTTTCCCAGCCCAAGCACCAAAGAAAGGATCTGGGGCCATTGTCTGCAGTTTCCAGAATTTTTCATTATATCTTATCTAGGATGTTCTTTTCCTGACCAGCAGGCTAGTCTGGGGCACACTGTCTGCCCCAGGGTGGGACTATTCTTTTTATACTACAAATTATCTTAACAATATTTATGATTATCACCTATATTGTACAGTCCAGTTCTACTCTAAACCAATCCAAAAGTGCCATCACCTAAAAGATGGATGCCAAGAAGAAGGAGAAAAAAGGACAGAACACATCCAAATTCCTCCATCTTGACTGCAGACCCCTATTCTAAAAAATCTCAAAAGCTTATGTTTTTACCTTATAACAAACTAACTTATACTCTACTTATTTTTGGTGATCTGTAATTCTTCATGTAAGGGTAGTAATTTCTCCCAGCGGGAGAAATCAAAGGCACGTGGGTCCTGGGCACTGTGCCAAGGCTCCTGAGCCCCCTGCCTGGGTCTTGAGCCATCCAGGGCAGCCAGAGGGATGTCCTGGGCTCCCACAAGATTTCTGTTTTGGTGGGGGCTTTATGTGAAAATAAAATGTGAAGTAATATTGCATTTTGAACGCATTTTCCAGTAAAACCTGCAGAAAACGGCAAAAAAACCCCCAAAACAGTTCAGTGAGGCTTTTACCAAAAAATCTTTATTTCTGCCTGCAAAGAAGATTCACTTCTATTTATAAACTCCTTTATCATTAAACGCTTCCTAGAATTTTGTTGATCAATTCATTATGATTTGAAGAAAATGACACTATCTTTCTGTAATACAGGGTGGGGTGTGTCCACTATCACTTCCTTAGAATTTGACTTTGTGCATGTGATCAATCTATACTCACCCTGGACAAAATGTCAGAGGTAATTCAGTGTATAATGCAGAAGGAAAATATATTTGGTGCTTGCTAAAATTCAGTAAGAGCTTTTTAAATAACAATCTTCTGCAAAATCTTAAACATAAAACTAGTCAACATGGAGTTTCTGGGGCAAAAATGCTCTGGGTGTGCTTTCCTGTGGGGATATTTTGATCCATATTTGGTTTTTTTCCTATAGAATGTTGATAGCCTCTGTGTCATGTACTCAGAAATAATTATCTGGGTTTTTTAAATAGAAATTTGTGCTTTCCTCAGAATAGTGGCCATCACTGTATTGAGTTCAGATGTTCTGCTCTGTAAGGGAAATTTCTGAATATCAACATGCACACACACATCAAGTGCATTTAAAAGCTTGTATGTCTTTGGCCATAAATTTTGCTACAATGCTCAAGTTCCTCATTTATTCTGCAGTTTCAAATACAAGTCAGACAGATATATTAAATATCCATCTGAATATCTCTGTCTTTTATTCATCTCCTCATTTTCCTTTGAAGAATTATCCTGAAAGGAATATTGTGAGAAGTTATTCACACCCACTTGTGGTGTATAATTAATTTTCTTATTTGCCTGTAGGTTTAAGTGACACAATTAAAGCAGGAAGAGATCTGCTGCTACTTTAATTTTTGTTCCTATTCATGTAACAACAGGGGTTGAGAGATTGGTTATTTTGCTTTATGGAAATATTTAATGATACTTTTAAAAATAACATAGATGTCATTTTTTTTAATGTTCAAAACAAACTGAAAATAATTATAACATTGAAAAATAAAACCTTTGCTTTGTCCATTTCTGGAAGTTATATCAAATTGGGATTTAAAAATAATCCATTGATTTAAATCCCAAATTTGATCTCGTTATGATTTTTCTAATAAAAAGCTACTAAATAGAAAATAACATTTCTAATAAAATGTTAGGAACATTAAAAGCACTATGGTTGAGAGCTAAGAAGTAAAGCAAGAAATCAAAAATTCTTTCACAAAAGACATTTCCAAAACTTTCTAACCTGTTTTCATCATTGCCATGTTCCCCAAAGTTTTTTTCCTCCAAACTTGGTGATTGATCATTCATTGATCATTCATTCAGTTTTGAATTTTAAGAAATGTTTTTCTTTCCAAGCTGAACACTGCTACTGTAACCACTCCAGACACGAAAGAACACAGCATGAAATTCTGCCCCAGAAAAAGACAAAAGTGTTATTAAAACTGTCTGAAGAACTCTTATGCTGATGTTAGTGACCCCAGGAAAGACTAAACAATCTTGCCAAGTTTGAAACTGAGCTCTTCAGAGAAGGTGGTTCAAAGTGTTTCTGTTTTTCAACACCAGCATTATAGGTCATTTAGTTATAAAAAAGATGTGGTGAATGAAATGTTGTGGCAATTTTAGTAATTTTAGAATGTATATTTGATTTCTTTCCTCTTATATTTTTCTAACAGCGATTTCAGGTTGATATTTCAAGGAACATTTTGTTAATATTGTGTTTTGGAACCAGAAAGTAAACACATTTAACTTCAGTTCATGCAACAGTTTTGAAGTCTTCCAGTAGGGATATTTCTGCAGAATATGTTAGAAACAAAAAAAACCCAACAACAACAAAAACAAACAAACAAAAAAATAGCACCCCCCCAAAAAAACCTAAAAAACAAACCTCTTAGAACTTAAATCAATGCATTTGGCAACTAGTTGAAGCATGAATGCAAAAAATGTGCATACTGCAAACTTTGTAGCTCTCTGACAGCTGTTTTTTAATTTTCAACGTGGAGTGCTAGGATTTTGGTTTCCTTGGAGCACAGACATCTTATGCAGACAACTTCCTGAACCACTGATTAGCTGATGACAAAGAGTTTGGTTTATCCTTTTGTCATATCTGTGATGGTGGGAGAAAGAAACATTTTGCATCAGCTTTTAGTACTAAAAATGGCCACCAAGAAAGCTCATACAAAAATATCTCAGGATTTAATGTCCAAGGAGACTTTTCGAGACTTTTAAATATTTTGGGCTTTTATGACAGCGGTCAGTGTCTCAATGATCATGGGCTCATATTTTTAGTCCATCAGGTTCCTCTGGATGGCATCTCTTCCCTCTAGAGCATTGGCCTCAGTACTGAGCTTGGCATCATCTTCAGCCTTCCTGAGTGTGCAGTCAATCCCACTGTCTGTTCTGCTGACAAGGAATCGTGTTCGAGTGCTCAATCACGCTTTCCAAGACAAATTTAATTAATAATTAACCTCCCCTGGTGCACCTAGAGGTTCCCTCTCATCCTGTTGCTTGTTACCTGGGAGAAGAGACCAATGGCTTCATTGCCACCACCCCCTTTCAGGCACTTGTTAGGGAATAAATTCTCCCTTGAGCTTACTTTTCTCCAGACTAAACAACCCTGATTGGCTCAGGTACACCTCATAATACCCGTGCTCCAGAACTTCACCTGAATGTAACAGGAAAAAAAGAACACATGAGCTGGTAACTGATGCAGAGCAATGCTATTTAAAGCTAAGCCCCTGTGACTGCAGCAATTTAAAAATTGGGAAACTATTATTGGTAGTCAAGGACTATAAAAAAGAAGTGGTCAGAAATAATGAAATAAAGATTAAAAGCAGTGTAGGAAACCACATTGGCTTTGGCAGTCTAACTGCAGCGTAGAGTTGTCACTTAATATCTAATCCAATAAAACTGATGCAAGTGGGAGTTCGCTGTGAAATTCAATGAATATAAAATCAAGTTCTAACCAAATCAGTTTAAAATTATAACCTTATTTTCTCTTTCCTTTCTTTAGTGTTCTTTAAACACTATTTTTGTTTCAAAAGCTGAACTGTGACTCCTTAGAAAAAGCACCATATTCTTTTATTTCAAGAGGGCACCTTTGAAATTCATTAGTATTCAAAAAAATTTTATTAAACATTGTACTTAATTTATATGGATGGATGCCCAGTATATTCTAAAAACAAAAGGCTTTCTACTAAGAACCGTGCATTCAGCAGGTTTTCATAGTTTGAGAAAACCCATTCAAATGAGAATAATGACACAAAAGATACAAATGAAATGCTGCATAAACTATATTTAAAATATGCATCAATTTAGACCCAAGAACTTGCATTATGTAATAATATGAAGCTTTACAGAACATACTCTAGTCTAACTTGTGTGATTAACTGACAGCTTATTCCCATCTCATATTAGCAAAACACAGATTTAAGCATTCATTGATGCTTTACATTTGCAGCTGTAGCATGCAGTAAAAATTATATATGATGCTCTCTTTTCAAACATTCTGTCTTGGCAAAAAGCAGCAATCCTCTCCATATTTATATTTTATCCATGATAAGAAGACAGTAATCTTTTCTGGGCATGAGAAAGCGTATAATTGAGCATGCTTAGGAATCCAAACTAGTGATGTTTAGGAATTAGTTCTTAAGGTTCAGTTCATTATGAAGCCGTAAAAAGCAAAGACCAACTGTTACTCCAAGTCTGTGGTAATACAAAACAGATGTTATAGTACCAGGGAGGACTGTACTTCAAATTTGTTTTAATTACTCTTGAGTGCACCTTCTAATGACAAATCTTGTTCTCTTCTCCTCATTCTGAGTAGAGGCCTTACCACCTAGCCACTTTTAAATGCATCATTAGGCTGAAATCTTGCTGGTTCTAAAATCTGTTAGCCTGAAGCCAAATCAAAGGCCCATGAGTCTTCAAAAAAAAAAAAAAGTGTGATGGAACAGCTTTTTCATCAGAGAAGCAACCATAGGATTTTCCCACCTAAAGTATGTTTTATTCATCCATCTCAAGTTATATAACCTAGAGAAGAATGGGATTAAAACCAAAAAATAAAGAATACCTGTGTGTCGTGCCTAAACTAAGATACTTCCTTGTGTATTTTTGACTATTCCTTTCAGACCAATTTATCCCATATTCCTTAATTGGGCTGACTTTGTCTTTCAATGGGCTGCTTGCAACTCAGCCTTGAGCAGATGTCAGGCTGAGCTTTATTTCATGCCCCTCATGAAACCACGCAGCAATGTCATCCTTGACATTATTATTATTATTTTTTTTTTTTTTTTAAGATATAGGCTTTGCCTATTTTTGCCTTCCTCACTTGAGTCAGTTTTTATATTGAACCAGGGTGACAACATATAAGTAAATACATGTATGCAGCATTCATATCATCATGTGCTCAAAGCTGTCAATCTCTACAGAATCATTTTCGTCTTTTCCTAGATATTTGAGCTATTTAGATTAAAAATAAAAGGAAACTAGGTCAAGAACATCTAAATTTAAACTGAAATTATATATGCAGCTAATAATGAAAAATGACTGTTGACATCAGTGGAACTGCTATTACTGCTATTGGTAGGGATATTTTTTCCCCTGTCAAGATAAAGATTACTGTTTCATAGGAGAAAAATTTTTAAGTAGTAAATTTTCCTAAAAGCTGTAAATATATTGATTGGAGCTAAATGAATTTAAATGAATGTTAAACTGACAAATGGAGTTCATTTTTTACAAACCAGAAATGATTTGATGTGATATGATGGGTTTTTCACACTGAAGTCAGTGACATCTCATAAGCGTCATGATTAAATCACCAAATTGTTGTGACCCCCTGGCATTGTTATTGGGATCAATGGGAGCAACTTTTAGCAAGTGCTAAAGGAGAAGGGAGAAGGTTTTGACCCAAAAGCGGTTAGAATTAAACTAGATATAGGGAAGAAGGGGACTTTTTTCTGTGAGGCTGGTAATACTCTGGAACAAGTTCTCAAAAAATGAATAAATGCTCCAAGGTCAGGTTGGACTGGGCTCTGAGGAACCTGATCTCTTTGGGGATTTCCCTTCTCATGGCAGAAGGATTGGACTAGAAATTACCTCTAAAGTTCCCTTTCAACATATTGTATGTTTCTATGATTCTATTATATTTATATATGCATGGATGAATAAAAAGTTTTGACAAATTAGGAAATTAACGTATTCTAAAATAGAGCTCATATTTTATTTGATTAATTTACAGTGATATTTGACAAAGTAGATTCAGAGCTAAGCTTTTATTTAAAGGAAAACATGAGCATAAAAATAAACCCAAATCTTCAATATAAATCCTCAGAGTTTCATAATGTCAAATGCAAATTTTGCTGATGGGGGAAAAATAGTGTTTATATATTTATATATAAGCAAATGCAACCAATGTATTTATGCTGATCTTCATGTTATCGTATACAACTATTTCAGTTTTATTCTGAAATAGGAATCCACTGTGTCTCCCATAACTCATTGTAAATCAAGATGTTTGTTCATCTGGGAAGCAGCTGTTCACAGCTCTGTGGCTATTTTCTGAACTGCAACTCCCATAAACCATAGTAATAACATCAAAAACACAGCACTTCTGGTTTTCCCTTCATTCACAGAAAAGAAAACATTTTCTCTGGAGCAGATAAAAAAGAAGTGGAATTATCCTTTGACAAGAATTAATAACTGACTTATTTCATCATATTGTAAAGAAAGGAGATAGAGATTCCAATTGTGAAAGTTGCATTGTTTAATTCGTCTGGCTTTCTCTGATATGGATTGATTTCTAGAGAAACCATGCTGAACGCATCTGTAACAGAGGATTGAAATGTGAGACAGCAGATACTACTTCAAGGAATTCACAATTGAAACATGTTCTAACAGCTAATATATCAATAGTGTATTGCAAGATCACAGTTGTCTTAGGTGAGAGGACAGCAGTCAGCTTTGCCATTTCTAGGTCACAATTGTTCCCATTTGTGTAAGTTTGGAACAGCATCCTAGGAGACACCTTGACAGACTGACTTGGCAAGCTGCTCTATGGCCTGTCAAAATCAGCACAGAGCCCGTGGGGCATGCAGAGACAAAGCTGAGGATTTGCACATGCCATCACTCAGCTGCTTCATGTCCCACATTAGAATTACGTTCCCTTGCGTGACCCCAGATCTGCAAAGTGAAGCCCTTGATTCCTGCTACCTCTCACCAGCATTCCTACATCCCCACACTTGGGAACTTCCCTAAGGATGACTTAAGGAGGTGTTTTGTCCCTGCAGGGGTACCAGGGGACCCAAAATATAACAGGAAAAATGTGGAAAGCAAAGACACCCTTGATGTTTCTCTCTCCAACTTCTTGAAGAAAAGGTCAGAAATGTGTGGGAATTAATCTTTTTTCAACTTAAATATGCCATTTGCCACTTAGCAAGGGAAGTATTTCAGTGATAATTGATAGTAAATGAGGAAGTCTATGCATAAATCTTAAACATTCCAGGATACGAATAAAAAATATTTGGAAATATGCCAACTCACTTATATACCAAATCAGGGATGATCTGTCACTAAATATAAAATTAGACGCTTGCGTTGTACATAAAAGTGACACTGCTTTATCCTTTCTATTTTTAATGTGTGATAAGTTTATATATACCCTCCAGCAAGGAGGATTGCATGAGGATTCAACCCAAGAGAGTACATTAATTCCTAGATTCAGGTCCAGTAAGAAGGAGAAAGAGGAAAATTATAAGGAAGAGGAGGAGTATGAGGAAGATGATGCTCTAGAGAAGACTTGGCAAGGCAGGAACAAGGCTGTATTCCCAGGAGAGAGCCCCACTCTCCAATCCCTGTGGCAGCAGCCTTCCCGTGCCCAGGCACTGCAGTGACTGCAGCTGATGAACACCAGCAGAAGGAGGCTGCTTTCACCAGTCATGCCACAGCCCATGTCAGTGAAGGGAAATTACACTGGAATGAAGGCTTAAAATGAAAGGAGATACATAATTGAAAAGTTGAGACTCCATATCATCATGTCATTTTAACCTTGTTCCATTAGCAAAAATAAAATAAGTCACTCAAGACCAACTGTATTTGAAAGCATCTATTTTAAACTTGTTCCAAATTGCCTCTGAGCTTATAATAAGCTGTACTGGTTTTTACTGACAGTAATTTCTTTTTACCATGCTTTCTGTGCTGACATATTGTGATAATCCCTTGTATAGTGAGGTAGAGGACTACACTTAGAATGCGTTCCAATTGATGTTAATGAAAATATGTTGAACAAGTTAATAAATGTCCTTTTTCTCCATTTTGGCTGTTATTCTTATATTCCATATCATCACAGGCATTTAAAGAGATTGCTGCCCTGCAGACACACCAGAGGCAGCTAGAGGAATTGAATAGTTTCTTGGAGCAGTATGAACATTTTTGTTGCTTTCACACATGGCTCTCAGTAGGAAAAGATACACAGCTTATTAGCAAAGAGACAGAGTCACTGCTGTTTGTGGTTGGGATCTGGGAGCTCATTGCAGTTCTGTGAAACAGTGAATGACAGATCTCGGCTTAGTTGTCCCTGTTAGAAATCATTATAAATATTTTCAGGGTGGAAATTCTAGTGCATCTTGTTTGTAGGCTGTGTTTAAAGGCCCCCAAAATTATGCCATAACTAAGAGGTAAAGTAGTGCTTTATGCCATGACCTGAATACACAGAACTTTACATTTCGACATGGTCCTTAGTGCAGATAAAAATTGCAATGCACTTTGTTCTGTAAGGCGCTTGTACAGTAGCTGTATCATTCAACAAATAAAAAGGCTATAAGACTAGAGATTTAAAGTCAACAGGAGTTATGCCATCAGCCTTGGAAGACAGGGAAGAGTAGTTTGATACTGGAGTTCACACTAATAGGTAATCTTGAAGGACTGTATGACAAACATTTTATTCAAATTCCTTCTTGAAACACCTACTGTTGCTCATCTTCCCAACAGAGAATTTCACATAACCCAGTGAAAATACCACAAAAAAATCAGAAAAACCAGTCAAATAAAACCAGAAGGAAATAGTTCATTCTATATTCTAAGATGACAGAGCACCAGATCCATTGCTCTGTCATTGGATTAAAACAGACTGTTGGATTTCTTTCAAACCACTTTCTAATTTCATTAAAGTAAGTTGTATGTTTCATATTGCTGATGCAGTCAGCATTGTTAGAGTAGAGTAATAAAAAATCTCCAACCATTGGTGGCATTTTTCTTGTTCCATCTTAAAATTGATTTGTTTGATCACCTTTTAATTCCATAAGTGTGGAAGGTGGGCTGTATTTGTGAAAATGAAGGAAGGGAAAGTGACTGAGAAAATTCAGTGAAAGTTATCTTCTTCCATAATTTTGATAAAAGTTCCCTGAAGTTGTCTGGAGTCTGCTATAAATACATGGAATCTTCCATGCTTTATTTCAAAATCTTTCCTCTAGCTTTTCCAAAATTGAAATTCTCAGACTTTGCATGAAAAAAAGTATTTTTTTTTTTTTTTTTTTAGAAAAGATCTGACTCATGCAACTTCTAAAAATAGTTTCAGTAAGCAAAATTTGCTATCAGAAGCTACTTAACAAGCAAACATTATCAAGTTTTCCTAACTGTCAGATAAAAGGATAAGTAACTCTTCCTTATTTCTTGTAAAAGGTACAAAGCTGTTAATCATCTTACAGCTTCGGTGCTTTGGATGAAACTAAATTTTTTAAAACTTTTCTTTCTTGAAAAAGATAAAACCATATTCTTGCATAACTCAAATCACATGTAAGCAATTTGATCAAAAATCTTGGGGCTAGTAACAGTTATTAAAAAAACAGTCTTCATATTAATGACACAATTATTTGGAGAGGAAATTTTTTACTTGTCAAATATTCTACTCAAAGAACAAAAAGAATTGAACAAGATCATATTCAGCTTCTTGACTGGAGAGAAATATTCAAAGTTTTTAATATTATTATTCCTAGGAGCTAACCATAGCTGATAAAATATGGAGCACAGGTGTAGTTTAGCAATGATGTCAACATCTCATTGCAGTGGCACAGGTTTTCCACCTTGTTTCAGAGTCAAGAAAAACAGTTTCAGGTATTTATGGTGCCATCATGTGGAGATAGCTGAGCATTGAAGAGCTTGTATTAGAAGAGCTGTATTATAAGAAAAATAAAGCTGGACCCGAAAATAGTGCTGGTAGGCTTGAGGTATTAACAGATGCTTGAAATTAAGAAATCCTAGCTCATTTCTCAGTCAAACTTCTGATCTGCCTGCCCCCCTTAGGCATCTTCTCATAGTCACAGAGTCTACCAGAACTTGTGTATTTTACTTTAAAGAACAAATACCAATGAATTTTTTTCCCCAACAGGAAAGAATAGAATTTTGTCTCAGACTAATGCAGATGAAGAAAAACAATAGTTTTTAATAGTTAAATAAACCTAAATAAAAATTACATATTTTCTTTGAGGCATTCATGTTTTTTTCTGGACAGGACAGGGTAGTCTCAGGTTAATGATGTGAAGAAGAAACTTGCAGGCTGAAAGGTTGAAAGGTTTTCTGTGAGTGTATTAAAAAGACTAGGTCAAAATTGCAAGTATCCAGGCTTACATAGATGGAGAGAAACTAGTATGCTTCTTTGCACATAATCTTAAAAAATCAGAAAAATATTTATCTAGTTGTAATTTCAATGTTTTGATTTTTTTCCATTTTTTCAATGACAAAACTATTTAATTTACCTAGGAAGAGAATGACCTAGGTCACTTCCTTTTTTTCTTCCAGATTCAAGATGGAATATTATAATAGATGCTTTTAATTCTATATAGATTGGCCTGCATAAATGCTGTGATTCATCATGTGAGCCTATTTATGCTCTTTTACTGCGCTGCATAGGACAAGTTGTTCTTTATCAGTTCTTTTATGAGCATGCCATTGAATACCTCTATGCATGCAGAATGGTACATTGTTTCCTAGACTTTTTTTCTTTCTGAAGAGAAAAGGAAAAAAATGAGCTCCCTAAACCTGCAATAGATATTTTCCCACTTTTCTGCTCAAAGCATTTCATTTTCTTCGGCTTTCTTCAGAGAGCATAACACAGTCCTCTGTTCTTTCCAATGAAGAAACCTCTTGGTTGCTACAACTGATGTCTCAAAAGCTGGTTATCAGCTTTTTATATCTCTGTATTTTTATTTTTTTTTTTTTAAGATTGTCGTCTCATTTGCAGTCTAGGTTTGAGAAATAAGGAGTTCTGTTTTTTTATGTGTGCTTGCAAGAAATTTATGTAAGGAATCTAAATGTGGTAGAGGTGCTTTCCTGTAGCACATTTACTCTAATGTTAAAAACTAATCTCTTACACAGACTAAGAGGTTAATCTGCACAATTTCTAAGAATGTATTTTATGATTTCACATGATTGTGGAAAAGAAAGCCCTGTTTTTTATCAAATATTGAACCTACCCATTTTGATTTTTAAAGAGTGATCAGGTATTTAGTTTATGGATATAGTTTGGTAAGTTCAATTATTGAGGTTTAGACCATGTGAAAAATTTTGGTAACTGAACTATGTTATCAGGAGATGAAGATTTATGTAAGACGATGACAGACAATAATTTTATCTTTCTGAATTATTAATGAAGTTTTGATGGAGTGATAGATGGGCCTTAAGTGGATTCTACGGGTATTTTGGTACGTTGTGCTGCAAATATGTTGTGCAAAAATCTCCAGTCTCTTGTTCTCCAGTGTGCTAACTCTGAAACTTGTAGCCAAAATGCTGAGATAAGAGGTAGTGTCATATGTGGCTTTAGAAAATTATTGTTGCCTTGTGAAGGCAGTTTAGGGAAGGGAGGAATTGTATACAGGCAAAAATTAGTGCAGTAGATAAATTGTGAGGCAAATTAGCTAAGAAAGTAGAGTGATAAGGAAGAAGAAAGAAAGTATGGGAAATTAATAAACCAAACTTTGTTTGGGAAGGATCCTTTGCAAGTAGGTAACAAGTTTTAGTCAGGCCACATCTCAAAATCCCAAATTTTCTGATTTTTTTCCCCCAGTACATATTGTTCTTATGTAGAAAGAGAAACAAGCATTGAGTCTGTTGGGTCTCTGAGAAGTCACACAGAAAATTATTGTAAAATTACTACTTAGCCTCTGGTAATAAGAATTGGGAATCTGGGTGATTGTAGTACTCTATGAATTGTGGTACAGACAGTTACTGGCCTGTGTGACTTTCTGTTTTGCAGGGTTAGCATTCTGGTGAAAACATGGGATTTGTAATGGTTTGTAGCCAGCTGGAGAAGGCATTATAAACATTATGTTTTCTGGCAGTCTGAGACTTGAGGAGGGAAGGCAGTTTCCTTTTGACCTTAATTTATGTGCTGATAAAATTAACTTTGGACAGATAAATGTTTTGCCTTTCAAATTAGATTTGTATACTCAGATTTGCATTAGCAGCCCAGTTGCAAATGCAATGATGAGACACTTCCAAACTTCCCTTAAAATATCCAGGCAAATTTCAACCCAAGTCAGTGTCTCTTTCAAGCAACAGAAGAAAAATTTAGTAGGTTTTTGACACGATCTGGAAACTGAGAGAGATCTTGAAAAAATATATGGAGAAGCAGAAAAGATTCCCTTTTTCAGGAAATTAAA
>VRYO01002772.1:81419778-81434248 GCA_009812075.1 Sialia sialis
GCATTCTAGCTTCTATTTAATTGCAATTTTAAAGGCAAATAGCTGTCTGACACATATATGGCTTTAAAGTAATTCATATTTGCAGTTTCAGTCTAGCAGGACTACTTGTAGGCAAGAAACAGCCATCAAAACCACTAGGAGTTGTATGCAGTTAACATATTCTTTCAGAGAGAACATTGATATTTTAATTCCTAGATCCCAGTTTCCTTATATTAACTTTCTCTCAGTATTTTAGGAGTGAAAGTAATGTAGAAAAGACTAAGAAACATACATACGTAATTTTTTAAAATATGTATATTCCTGGTAACATCATGGCCTATTTATGCTTAATGATTAAATGATTAGAACTTTTAATCTTTGAAATTTTAAAGTAGAAATTATACTTTGATTCAAAGTCTGTTTGAAATAAAGTGTTTCTTTGGGTGTCAGCTCTTTCTGAAGCTCTCACTGAAATTCCTTGTATTTCTGCACAGTACTAGTCACAGTCATGATAAAGCAGTTCAAGGAACTTCCACCAGATAAGTGAAAGCAACAAGGTAATTGTACTCTCCTATGCAGGTTGTAATTTGATTAATTTTAATCCTCTTGAGTTATGAACTAATTGCTGAATATTCTTGTATTTACTGCAAGTGGGCATATTTAGTTATTGCAGTTCTGCTGATATTAACTTTGCTGATTTTTTATACTATTTAATATAGCATTAAACATTTAATATAAAATTTGATATTAAGTGGTTGAGTTCTTTGTAGAAAAAGTTTAGAGGTATACAATGCAGCTGTTATTCAAGTGCTACTGAAATCCCAACCTGAAAAAGTCCTTTATTGTCATCATAATCTCCAAAACAAAGCTACTGGTGAACAGAATGTTTTTTCAGAAGCAGTTTCAATAATTGAGAGGTTATGGAAGAGATTAAATAATTTGCCATCTGCAGTGCAAATGATACCCCAGTATGGCCCAGAGATTTTATTTTCTGGGAAATCTCCTTTCTAATAAAAAAAACCCACCAACCTTACCTTTATATGTGCTTGTTCAATTTTTAGAAATTAGTTCAACCTCTCCCCATGGTAGTTCTCTTCAGGCTGAGTTACTGCTTTGTTTCAGTCACTTTGTTTAGTCATTTCAGAGGGAGGTTTAAGACTAGCATGTGCCAGACTTGACTTCCTCACATATTCATGTTGAGATCCTATATCTAAACATATATATGTAATCTATATATATAAGATTATATAAAAAGTTATACATTATATAGAAATTGTGTGATGGTGAGAGTGGGTGGATGGGTAGATGTTGTCTTTCAAAATAAATCACAGTATGTTTGGGGAGCAGGGAGGAAAGAAACTTGAACTCTTAAGGTTCGAAAAGAACTGCAGGTAATCTGTTTTAGCCACAGAAGGAATACAAAGGATTTGGAGCTAACAACACCAAAGTTGTGGGTTTGACCCCAAAATGGGGCATTTACTCAAGAGCTGAACTCAATGATCCTTGTGGGTCCATTCCAATTCAGACTGCGCTGTGATTCTGTGAAAGAAACAGAGGATGTAGAACTGCCCTTAAATAAAGTTGTATAGTAAATACAACAAAGAAGAACCAATTCATTTCAGATTGGGCACAGAAAATAATGTAGTTTAATATCAGGCTTTGGAAATTAATCTAGTAAACAAACTCTTGTGTTTTGTGGCTGTTGATTAAATTCTGCTGCCATCTCTATGCTATAACTGTAAATGTACAGAGAGTCCTGAGCTGAAAATGAAGGTAGCAGACAGAAGCACACAGATTTGGGACCTGTGGACCAGGTCTGGCCAAGATGGAGTTGTTTACTCACAGCAGCCTTTTTGGTGCTGTGTTTTGGATTTGTGACTAAAAAAGTGTTGGTAACACACCAGTGTTTTGACTATTGCTGAGCAGTGCCCGCACCACAAGATTTCTCTTTTTCCCATTCTATTCCTTAAGGATGGGGGACAAGAGATTGAGAAGGGACAGCACTAGGACAAAACACCCAAACTGGCCAAAGGGATACTTCACACCAAATAACACCATGATCAGAAATAAAAGTTGGGAGGTTTTGGCTGTTGAGGTCACCGTTGTTTAGACATTGCTGGGCATTGCTCTGCTTGTGGGAGACAATGCAGGACTGCTTGTGCACCACTTGTGGGCTTTCTCTTTTCACTTATCAAACTACTGTTATCTTGACCAATGAATTTTCTTTTGCTTTTCCTATTCTTCCTCCTGTTCTGTTGCATGTGTGGTTTTGTGATTGAGAAGATGTGTGGGTGCTTGTCACTGGCCTGGGGTCAATCCAGCAGAGCCCGATCAGTCAGTCCAGCCAGGATACATTTAAAGTGTGTGCTTACAGAGCTTCCTAATTTATATGATGTGGTAAAACAGAATAGGAGGGTTTTAAAGGTGCAAAAGGGACTGAATAAGCAACAGGGAAAAACTTCTGGCTTAGATTAGAAACTTAAGAAGTGTGGCATTTGCTCCTGCGCTGGCCTGACTTGAATAGTATTTATTTTTTCTTTAAATAGTTTTTTGTGGTTTAACTTTTCCTACAAAATGCTTGTGGCAATTAAAGGATTAGTAATAATTCAGACAAAAATTCTATTTAATTTGGCTTAGATTAGGTAAAAGGGAGAATGACATAAAAAACTTCCCACCAGATTGACATGAAGCTATTTTCATGCTTATTCTGCATCTAAGTAACCCAATACCTAGGCATATATACTCTGTTTCCTGTTTGTGCAGTAATCTGAAGCCAAAAAACATAGCATTTTAATTAATTTATGGCAAGACATAAATTTCTGTTTTCGTTATTCCTCTTCCTCTACTTGCTATGTGCATTTACCAAAATTCCTCAACTATCACATCTACCATTTTACAACTTCTCTGGTGCTGGAAAAAGTGCAATTTTTAGGAAATTACTTCCTTAAAAGATGATACAATCCAAAATAATTTTTCTATTCCTCTGAAATATCATTCAACATCGTTTTCCATTACTGGCACCCTATCTTAACAGCCACTACACAGCTTTAGACTGAGGACAAAATATATGTTTTTAGCCTAAACCATAATTTTTACATGAGTTTTCAAGATGATGAAAAATGTAATTTTGAAATGAAAATGCTGTGTCCAACAGAAGTGCAGCATAGCAATATGGAAAGCTGTAATAGCAGTCAGTGCAAAAAGAAATGTAATTGTGTATAAAATACCTGATGTGGTCATTTGATAATATTAGTACTAACGTTAATTCTTTTTTTTTTTGTTTCATTTTTCCAATTTTATACTGGTAGTACTTTGAAAGAACAAAATCTAAGCAGTCTAAGAATAGAACTGACCATGTTCTCTCTCATCTCCATAATGTGTTGTTTCTAAGTTCTACTTCTTCATTCCTGTCAGAGCTTATTTTTGTATCAAATAAAAGCATATGCAAACCAAAAATAGACAATCTTAGCATGTCTTCATAATGAGAACCCACACTAGAATACCATGTGTTATGTTGGATAGAGTTAATTGGCTCAGGCACTGTAATGAGTGTGCTATAAATGATAAAATCTTAGGTTTTTTTTTTATTTTAATGCTAGCCAGTCTAAGCAAAAAGTAGAAAGTAACAAGGTTGGTAAAGAGAGATAATCCAGAACAGACTGTGATTTTTGACTGTAAAATATTGTTGTGAAAATTCTTTTAATGAAAGCAGTCCTGAGTCTTATGCATCACTCAATGAACTTTTGAAATTCTGTTTTTGAGCAGCCAATTAAGGAAAGCCTGTTTTCTTGACCTGTTATATCTATTTGCCACTCTACCCAAAGATCTTACAGCAAGTATACAGCATCCTTTGTCTGATGTCTCTATCCATCATATTTACTCTCCCTGCATACTGCCATCTTATTTCTGCATCCCCTAGTGCCCTCCTTGACAAATTTCCAGATTTAGGAACAAGACCTGGTGCTTTCTCCTTTACACACCCACTTTTCAGAATTTTTGTGATTTATAATATAACCTCTTTGTCAGGTTTGCAAATGCCTTATTAAAAAACCATGAAGTAGCTTCTAAATAAATAGAAGACACAGGGATGATGCATTATCCTCTTTATATAAAATTAAATTAAGAGCAGAATTACAAACACGAGTGATCAGAAAAAAGTAGATCTGTCATTATTTTTATTTTATTGAATATCATTAAGTTGAAAAAAGTAGGATCATTTGCTATTTCTTTTAGAATTGTTTAAGGAGAACTGTTTTTAACTGTCAGACCTAATTTGTTTAGATGTTTGGAAATCAGATTTTAACCAATACATTGAAAACATGAATACTTATTCTAACCCTGAAACCTATATATCAAATTGAAGATTTTGAATGAGACCAGGTTGTAGCAGCAGACCCTGGAGTTATTAGCTTTATATTTTTGTTCTTTTAAGCACTGAATTTTACCTTGAAAATGATCCATATAATACCAAAAATCCAGGGGAAGGCCTTCATAGTGATGTGAAACATTCTATGTGTTGGGTCCTTCCCAGCAGACACAGCCTTCAATACACTTGTTTATTAAGCAGAATGATCTCATTATTAGGACAGTGATAAGTCTGGTTTGTTTAAAATCACTCAAGGAAACAACTGAGTGTATTATATTTATCCTAGACTCTGTATTGTGTTATTATGTGTAGCAATAACTGGCAGCATATTAAAATAGAGATCAGGGACTACAACCTTTCTTTTGAAGGCAGTTCTGAAATTTCAAAGCTGTTGAATTATTCAAGTATTTTTCAATTTATAAAAGATGATTGACTGCTAGATGATGTGACGATAAAAATATAAACATTGGAAAGTACTAAGTGCATTTTTCCCCCATAATTGTTTTGAACCACTGTAATTGAAGGTGTTGATTTTGTGTCAGTAGCAACCATAATTAAGAGAGGAAACATCAGATAATTTATTTGGTCAAAGCCCTATTTGTGCACAAAGGAAAAAAATGCAGTCAAGGTAGAAATGGACACAGTTGCAATATGAAACTGAATATAAATACTCAATCTATTTAATATTTAAAAGTATGAATTAATGTTAACCGTAGTTGTTTTCTGCCCCAATTTACAAAGCCAGTAACACACATTTAACATATAAGTATGTAACATTTTTAAGGTAATAATGTCAATATAAAAATCAAAAATTCTCTGAATATATGTTTGGGTCCTTTAAAATGTATCTTTATGTTCTTCAAGGAATTTGGAAACTGGGCTTTTAATTAGTTTTTGATATCCAAGTTTTTTCTAGACTGAAAAATGCACATGTGCTGTGCACATTGTATGCAGAGTGTACAGAGAAAGTGCTGGCTATGGTGCATGCATGGTATAATCACCTGGGTGTTCACATAATATTTTTAAGGACATGACATTCTGTTTTTCTTTTCATTATGTGGTTTTAGGCTTCTGTTTATATTCCTCAGTTACTGTGAAATAGTGAGCATTTTATGCAGAGTTTGACAGTTATCTCCTGAAATATCAGCTATCAGAAAATATCACAGAAGGATGTCTGTATCTTATGATGGGAATGATGAGCTTCTATTATATCTGACAAAATTGAATTAGCACCTTCTCATAGATTAGCACATTGGCTGAGCAGTAGTGTGAGGATTTTCCTGGAAGATTTTTAAGGTATTAAGCCTTCCAGCTGTAATAAGGTTAATACAGTTCTAAGTGACTTGAATGTCATTGTTGGCAGTTTAAGTGGTATAATATTTCTGAAACCAGGAAGAGTAACACTCTCATGTTCACTTTATTCAAAGAACATTTTAGAAAGAGGACATATGTTTCCTTAAGGTTATCACTGAGTGTAACTGCAATAAAGCACAAAATTACAGAATGGTTGAGGTTGGAAGAGACCTCTGTAGGTCATACATTCCACTTAGAAATGATCTTTTGGAACCATGTATCTCTGGATTCTAAATGTCTCCAAGAATGGAGAGTCCGCAACCTCCTGTGTTTCCTGCTGTTCAGAAAGAGCCTGCCATGTTTCAGTATGTGCCCATTGCTTCTTGTCCTGTTACTGGGCACCAGTGGCTCTTTGCACCCACCCTGGGTATTTGTATTCATTACTAAGATCCCTCCTAAGCCTTCTCCCAGCTGACCAGTCTCAGCTCAGCCTGTGCTCTTAGCAGAGATGCTCCAGTCCCTTAATCAGCTTTGTGGGTCTTTGTTGGACACTGTAGTCTCTACATATCACTCTATTCAGGAGCCCAGAGCAGGACACAGAACTCCAGGTGTGGCCTCATTAGTTCTGAATCCAAAGCACAGCACTGTAGCAGCTGCTGAAAGGAAATTACAGTAATTTCACACTTATAAGCCACATTGGGTGATTAGTCGCACAGCTGGGTTGTAGGGAAGCCCACGGAACTTGTCCACTCACACAGCCGGTGGGGGGCCCGGGCAGCGCCAGGGGAGCAGCAAGGGCCCAGCCGCTGGCCAGGAGCTGAGGAGCGGGAAACACTTGCTCCTGTCTTCCCCGCTCACTGTGCGCAGCTGCTGAGGGGCAGGGAATGCCTGCTCCCCCCGAGGCTCTCACTTCCGGGTTGGCAATTCTCTGGAATTTGTCCATTAATAAGCTGCACCTGGTGATTAGCCGCACTTCTGGGAGCAGCTCGATTCTTTAGTGGAATAGGTGCGGCTTATCAGTGTGAAATTACTGTAACTCTGTCCCAGCAGAATCCAGGACAAGTAGACATTCTCTTAAGATATGTGGGACATTTTGATGTGATATGTGCCAAAAAGTTCAGCAAATGCAAAGATAAATCATAAACCTTAGCAGGCTTTTCTAGAATCATAGAATATGCTAAATTAGAAGGCATCCATGGGATTATGGAGTCCAAATCCTGGCCTGGCACAGGACGCCCCATGTCACACCACGTGCCTAAGAGCACTGTCCAAACACTTCTTGAACTCTGTTGTGCTTGGTGCTGTGATGACTTTCCTGGAGAGCCTGTTCCAGTGCCCAACCACTGGCTGAAAAGCAGTTTCCTGATACCCAACCTAAACCTCCACTGACATCAGGCTCATGACATTTCCTCAAGTCCTGTCACCGGTCATGAGAGTGAAGAAATTGGGACCTGCTGTTCTGTTTCCCCTCATGAGGATGTTGAATACCCTGGCGAGGTCTCCCCTTGTTCTTCTCTTCTCCAGGCTAAGCAAAACGAGTGATCTCACGCAGCTTCCCCTCCAGTCCTGTCACCATCCTCATGGTCCTCCTTTTCATGCACTCTAATAGATTAGGGATATTTTTAAAATATTGTGGCACCCCAAAAAAGCCCCCAGCACTGGAGGTGAGGCTGCCCCAGCCGAGAGCAGAGCAGGACAATCCCTCCCTTGCCCTTCTGGCCATGCTGGGCTGGTGCCCCAGGACACGCTTGGCCCTCCTGGCTGCCAGGGCACTGCTGGTTCAGATTCCCCTTTCCATCCATGCAGCACCCCCAGGACCCTTATGAGAAATATCATGCTGAAATGAAGTGGCATCTACTCTGAAAAATTAATCCTTCATCCAACACAAAGAGCTTGAAACATAGTTGGTGTTATTCAGCAGTACATTCTCATGGATTCTGCAAGGAATTGGAAACCATTAGAACTGAATAACCTAAGAGAGAAGACATAGATAGAAAATCTAAACGAAAGTGTACTAGCTAAATTAAGCAGTGAAAAGCAAGATTACAATCTGATGATAAATTATGATGAAGAAGTTATTACCTGGTAACCTATAGAATGAAATTACTGCTGCTTAGAGGTGGCTGTTAATTCATTTTTGGCATTGGGATACAGAAGCGGAGAGAAATAAAATCAGGTGAGAGAGAATGCTCTTTCAGAGAGGTAAAAATGAAATGATAAAAGATGTAATTGATTCTGGAATAAATGAGAGTTAGTTTCTTTGGTACTAAGGGGAAGCTAATAGTGTAGCTTTGTTTCCATTCACTTCCATTTATGCATGAGTACAACTAAGTCTTGTTAGGGCCTTGTAACAACAAGTTATTAATTTTTAGGAACAGTTGTGTAGGAAAATTGGAACCGGGACATATTATTTTCCCTTCCTGCAGAAGGAGACAGTCCAAAGATTTATGAAATATTTGTTTGTGTAAACTCTGTTCACAAATTCACTTAAAACTCTTTATTTTCCCTTCCATCTTTCTATGTTGGATTAACTTAGGTTATTGCTTACACAGGGATGTGTGAAAATGTCTAATTTTGCATATATACATATTATATATATATATATATATATATTATGCATATATTTAACATTTCCTATTTTGCAATGTATAATAAGTACTGTCTCATTATCCAAATATAGGACTCAAAAAATCACTAGTGTGTTTTTCTCCCAAGTAACAGATCAAAACATTGTCTACCTTGCACAGTAGCTGGAATTCTCTGTAAAAGTCAGTATTCAACCAGTTCTAGGATGAAAATGGAGCTTTGCAAAAGTTGATTTTCTAAGATAGCTATCTATCTATCTGAGCTCTTTTAAAGTTAATAAAGTATCAAATACAAAGACAAAATATTTGTATGAGAAATAGATAATAATTTTAAGAAAAAAGACATAAACTTTTGTTAAAGAAGGACTTGTAGAAAATAGCTCTTTGCCTGTTCTTGTTTTGGCATTCTTAACTGAAAATACAGGGGAAGAGGGTGTGAGTTTGGTGGTTTTTTGCCCTAGGGTTTAGTTATGCTAGTGGATACAGAATGTCAAATAAATTTAGTTATGTTTTCTGACAAGCAGTTATTATGGGACAGTATTGGTAAAGGTTGATGTTTTCCAACAGGAAAAACATGAAAACATTAATAATTTGAAGTGTACTTCTAGAAAGTCGGGAATTCCAACGAAGATCTGTTTAACATGTTCTTGAATAATCCATTTATATTACTGATAGCAATTTTCTTGGAAGTATTGGTTTTTTGTGCATCTGGTGTTGTTGTAAAGGCAGTTTCTTTACCTCCTTCAAATCTATCCCAAACTTTCATATTTTTTGGTTCAGACCACAGTTCCTTGTCCTAATATCTTCTGAGACTTTCACTTACATGGTAACCCTGAAGATATTTGATCGATACAATCTAGATGATGAAGTCCTGTGAACCACATGTCCTCTGTGTTTCAGTATTTTATAATTTGTCATGCCAGAGTTGCACAAAAGATAAAAGACCAATTGCTCAGTTATTGCTCAGAGATTATCAGCATTTAGCAGTATATGTCCTAGGAGCGCTGTCCACTATAGACAAGTACTTGACATAAGCATCATGAAAATTCAGTTAATTTTTCAGGGATAAAAAGCATACTGCTGGTCCCTCTATGGAATTTTATTTTTTTTTTCCAAATGTAATACTTTCCCACAATAATGACTGCTATGTGAATAGTGTTTTCCAAAGCCTTTGACAATCTCTTGTCATTTTCTCTTCTCTTGTAGCTGATGGATGCACTGACTGGTCTGTGGATTACAAGAAATATCAAGTTCTAGTGGGAGAACCTGTTCGTATAAAATGTGCACTCTTTTATGGATATATTAGAGCTAATTACTCCCTAGCCCAAAGTGCTGGACTTAGTTTGATGTGGTACAAAAGCTCTGGACCTGGAGATTTTGAGGAACCTATAGCTTTTGATGGAATCAGAATGAGCAAAGAAGAAGACTCCATTTGGTTCAGACCAACAGTGGTACAAGACAGCGGGCTCTATGCATGTGTTATAAGGTACTATATTTTAATATACTGCATTTTAATTGACCAAATATTAAACAAGGCTCTTAAGAATGAGACTTTTGTGCCAAAGGAAATTTTTCTGACTGTATTCTTTTTTATTCTCCTCCTGGCATTCCCTTCCCTGAAGGTTTTTTATGCCTGACTAAAAATTGCTGTTAAATGTCTTCAACATATTAAACTTGCTTTTCTATAAATTTAGTTATTTATAACAAAATCTAAGACTTATAAGGTGTTTGGGACTAGATGAATAAGTCGTCTGTTCCTTTCTCTGATTCTGGTTTCACTCTTGGAATCACTATCCTAAAGTAAAATAATTTTTTTTTTTACATTCAGATTTAATTTTATGTGGATTTTTATAATGTGATTTAACTTAATTAACATTTTTTCTGTGAAAAAAAAAAGTTATATCCAATGTTAAGTAGTTGCATCAAGGAAAACAGAATGTGAAATTTCAGCATTTTTACATACATTCTCCAGAATTCCATCTGGCTTAACCTGATGATAGAGGCCAGATGCCTGATATCTTCCAAAAATATTTAACCTTCTGATTCATCAAGTTCCTTGCCAGAAACTGGACTGGATTCTGCTTCTGCTCTCTGAAACAGGTGTTCAGCTTCTTTCTGCAACTTTAATATGGTTTACCCTAAGATATTTTTCCAACCCTTTACAGTCTTCCTCTCTATCTGGATAACTATAAAATTAGTCTTGCTATTAATACACAATAGAAAGAGTCAAAAGCAAGGTGTAAAGCAACTGAGTGGGTAGAAAAGGAATGCATGATGCAGTAGTACAGCAGTGCAAGGAAAATGGGGAAATTGTTTTATGACCAACTGGAAAGGTTCACTATCTGCCACATTTTAATTTTTTTTAATTGGTTTTCTTTTGGTTTTTTTTGGTTTTGGTTTTTTGTCTTGGATAGAGGGAGGGGCAGCACAGATTGCTGTCTTTTTTTTTTGCTGAAGGAGATTTTTACTAAACAATGTGTTTATAAAAACAATATTCTTTGAGCTCTTTGCATAACCTGTGAGTCATTTCATATCACATTGTTTCTCCAACAGCATAATCAACATGGTTGTTCTGATGATGACATTTCTCTTTAAAAGAAAACCAAAAAAACCTATAAATTAAGCTGCCTAAGGAGACTCTTTAGTTATATTTGGATTAATATTTTCTGATAAGCTTGTAACAGTAGCCATGAAAATGAAAACATTTTTTGTCAATTATTCCATAATGCTATTTAAACTATCATAATTAATCTCCTCTGTTTATATAAAGAAAACCTCAATTATCTGATGTTGCAATTTCCAGCAAGTATAGATAAATGCTGCATTTAGCTACTCAAATATACTTTATGTTTCTCACCTCAACCTGTATTCATGGCTTTTTATACATGGATTTTAATTTAATCCGGAGGTAGGTGGGACAACGTTCTAATCTGCTTTAAACTACTGTGGTGGTTTGCTGCCAGTCAAAAATTAAACCTACAAATAAATTACTCCTTTGTGAAGAGAGGGACAAAGGCAGAGGCTATGGGTTGAGATAACAGTTTACTGAAAGCAAACAGCAGCGGAATAAGAAATGCACAGAAATAGCTGCAATATCAGTAACAGATAAAAAGGTGATTTGCACTCAAAAGGTCCTCACACCTTGACCTAGTTCTGTGTGGCCACCAGGACAAACACAAAGACAAGATGAAGACAATGAAGAGAGGGAAGTCACATCACAGGATTGCTTGTTATTTATCATATATGGACAGTGAATATAGCTGGAATCAGCTGCAATAAGGGTTAATTCTAGTGCAGCTCCCAGAAATTATGTATATGTTACACACATCTGGTATAATAGTAAATAATAAGTAGTTTCTGTCAAAAAATTCTCCCTTTAAAGTTTCAAAAATAGATGAAATATTGTTCCTATCAAGAGAAAAATTCCTCCATGTGTTCTTTTCCTTCCCTTCATGAAAACATCATTTACAGTGTCTCTAGTCGTTGCCCAACGTAATATCAGCATATGTCAGTGATACTGGAATTCTATAGTTAGGTCTTAGTAAAGATTTAGGTGATTTAGAATCATAGAATCATAGCATCATTTGGGTTGGAAAAGTTCTCCAAATCATGGAGTCCAACATTTTAACAAGGAGCACCACATTAACTAAAATATTGCATTAAGTGCCACATCCAGTTTTTTCATGAACACTTCCAGGGATGGTGGCTCCAATTCCCTGGGCACTCCATTCCAGTGCTTAACCACTCTTTCAGAACAGAAATTGTTCTTGATATCCAACCTGAACTTCCCCTGATGCAGCTTGAGAACATTTCCTCTTGTGCTGTCTCTGGTTGCCTGGGAGAAAAGGCCAGCCCCCACCTGGCTATGACCTCTTTTAGGATTGTTTTAGAGAGTGGTAAAGTCTCTCCTGAACCTCCTCTTCTTTAGACTAAACAATCCCAGTTCCCTCTGTGATTCCTCATCTCTAGACTTTCACCAGCTCCTCAACCCTTCCCTGGACATGTCTTAATGTCTTTCTTGTTGAGGAGCTCAAAACTGGACACAGGATTTGAGGTGTGACCTCACCAGTGTGGAGCACAGGGGGACAATCCCTGCCCTGGTCCTGCTGCCACACTATTGCTGACCCAGGCCTTCTTATTCACCTGGGCTGTTGACCAGAACCTCAAGATCCTTCCCTGCTGGGCTGCTTTTGAGCCACTCTTTCCCCATCCTCTACCACTGCACGGGCCTGTTGTGACCAAAGTGCATTTCACCTTTTTTTAACTTCATGCAGTTGGCCTCAGCCCATCTATCCAGCCTGTCCCAAACTCTCTGCAGAGCCTTTGCTCCATCCAGCACACCAACATTCCTGCTCAACTCACTGTCATCTGCAAAATTACTGAGGGGGCACTCATTGTCCTCTTCTAAACTATCAATAAAAATATAAACAGAACTGGCTCCTGTAGTGAATGAACCATGGGGAACCCCTCTAGTGATGGCCATCCACTGGATGTAGCACCATTTACCACGACTTTTGGGATCCAGCCTCCAGCCATGATTTATATTTATGAACTTACCTAAAGTTTATGAACATTAATTGCTTTGTTAAGCTGTAACATTTAGTGGAGAAAAATGGATATCAACAAGTCTTGTTCAGAAACATAAGGATGTCTATAAAGAATAGATACAGGCAAATAGAAATGACAATAAAAGTTTAAATAAAGCATTACAGAAAATATTATAGAAGAAAAACCTTCTCCATATTTAACATACTTAAATTCATTAGGTACTTATTATCCATAAAAATACTGCTTATGATTAATTTAGTGATATTCATCTTTGAAGAATCAAATTCAAATGACAGCAAGTTTCAAACAGGGAATAACAGCATCTCGATGGAGATTGTTCAAATCTATTTTCATCCCCAGTTGGTAAAAACCTGAGCATCTGCTTCAGTATCCTTAACTGTTTCTAATAGTAACACAGAGTACAGCATTTTAGACAAAGAAGAAGAGAATGAAATAGTGTGAAGTGTATAGAACTTTGGGAAGGAAGGAAGGAAGGAAGGAAGGAAGGAAGGAAGGAAGGAAGGAAGGAAATCAGATTATTGTCTACTCTTTCATTTACCTTCATTACCCTTGCATGTCTGAAGATAGAGGCTTCAAATAAAGCAATATTGCTAATTACAGTAATTTCACGATTATAAGCCGCACCTTTTTCATTGAAGAATCCAGCCTACCCAAGCAGTGCGGCTAATCATCAGGTGCGGCTTATTTATGGACAAATCCCAGTGAAATGCCGACCTGGAAGTGAGAGCCAGACGGGAAGGGTGCCTGGGGCTGCCTTTAAAGGCTTGGCTGGTCTATGAAAACTGTTTGCAACTTGAGCACCTGACACCAAGTCCCATGCTGGCACGATTCTGTTACTAACTTGTTAATTTGTCACACATGGATCCTCGCTTAAAAAATAAAATAAAATGTGCGGCTTATATTCGGGTGCAGCTTATATATGGACAAATCCCATGGTCTATCCGGCTACCCGGATGTGCAACTTATAATCAGGTGTGGCTTATATTTCTGAAATTACTGTAATTTTTAAGGTCGGGTTTAATTTTTGCTGTTTAGCTGTGTTTAAAATATCTCTATTCAAATTCACAGCAGCTGTATTTTCTGTTTTTATATTTACACATAGATATGTGCATGCATCCATACATACAGATACTACATTGTTGAATCATATAACTTCCCTACCATATAGTTCATTTAGTATACATTATTTAAATGACAGAAATGAAATGCAATAGCATAGACATATTTTAAATAACAGAATATTAATAGTCTCCAAAAAATTGTCAGTTAAAACTGCCCCCAAATTATTTTTGAAAAACATCACTATCACAGTATAGAATACCTTTTATTTCCCCCCTCACCATGACTGGAAATATGAGATTGTTGAATTTATGAAAAAATAGTTCTTTACTTCATCCTCTGAAAATTAATTTTAGGTTTAGATGGCATAAATATATCTTTTTAGATAGGATGTGATCATCTTCAAATACAAAGTATCAGTTTTCTGTGATTTTAAAGAGCTAATTCTGTCAAACCACGTCAATTATGGCTTAATGTAACTATTTACTGCTAATTTCTGTACAGTTAGTTAAAATAATCCCAGTTATATGAATGATGCATTGTTATCAACACATAATTGTGTCTTTAAATAAACCTGAAATAACACATACAATTAATTTTTAGTGAAAACTCCCTTAGT
>VRYO01002772.1:81458785-81476398 GCA_009812075.1 Sialia sialis
CAAAAAGAGCTTCTGAGTTTATCAGTCAATCATACTAACTCAATACATTTCCTAACAGTAATCACATATGGGAAATCTGATGTTTACTTCAGTATGGAAACAGCTTTATAGAGTAGAATTGCCTCTGTGTGTGAAAAATTATTTTATCATTGTTTACTACCAATGGGTATAACAGCAGAGATATAAAATTCCTCTTAGTGTTTTAATAATTAATCAAAATTTTTCTTTTGAAAATCAAAAGACCAGCATGCATCTGTTAATGTATGTGCTCAATTATTCAATGGTGTATTCTGTTCTACTATATTTACTATCACTAGAGTAGCCATTGCCAGATGATATTAACAAAATTAAAAATATACACCAGATAGGGATTCCTAAAGTGTTTTTATATAAACTTTTTTTTTAAAGTTAAATATTTGGCATTTGGTCTCATGCAAAAACTCCCACTGTGCTTCAAAAAAAAAAAAAATATCCATATCTTCAATATAATGGGTAAGCAGAAAACTCAGTGGGAATCTTGAAGATGACTTTAATAATATAAAATACCACAACATGTACTAAATATAGAATCAATTAACACAGAGTGTAAATAGGACAAGAGCGCAACATGAATGTCAAGAATTTATGTCCTGTGTCTGGCAATGCAGACAATACTTTAGGTAATCTAACTAAATAAGAATATGTGGTTCTGAAGTGGTAAAAAAAAAAAAAAAAAAAAAAAAAAGAAAAAGAAAAAAAAAGAAAAGAGGTTTATTTTGGCCCCTGAGTTAGTTTCTTATATAGGGCATCTTATGTGGGCCAAAACCATACAGCAGCTCCAAAAGGACACACAATATATAAAACCAGCTCAGCTGGGAATCCAATTTCTATGGACACTTCTTACAGCCTTTCTCTTTTGATTCTTTTTGCTCCTGTGTGACTGAAATGATTGCAAGGAGCTAAGAACTCATCCAGAATATGACTCTGCTGCATGGAGAAGTGTGTGCAAGGGTGCTTGCAGATGGATGTTTCAGTGGATGGTTATGTGAAAGATGGAGTAGGAAACAGTTCATTTCCCACCAGCAATAACAGAGCACTTCTTTGTACAGCCCGGTTCCTGTCCCTGAGTGGGAAAATCACTAGAAGTTGCAGCCACAAGTGTATGCTCAGAGAAGAATAATAATAGAAGAAACAGTTTTCATGGAGCACAATGCACAAACACACAACTTGATGTATGTAGTAAATTTGATATATGTACTGATGACTTCTGCAAAGGTAGACAGCAGCCCAGTCAGCAGAGACTTTTCTAAGGCGGATGACATTCCATTACTTGGCAGAATATCTTTCAGGGTTTATTTGATCTTAATTGTTACTTTCTTCTGTTCTAATGCAAAGACCAACATGTACAGTAATTTCACGATTATAAGCCGCACCTTTTTCATTGAGGAATCCAGCCTACCCCAGTAGTGTGGCTTATATTCAGGTGCGGCTTATCTATGGACAAATCCCGTGGTCTACCCAGCTACCAGGAGGTGCAGCTTATTAACAGGTGTGGCTTATAATTGTGAAATTACTGTAGCCCTCAGGGTTTTGTAATGCTTATTATTTACAAAAAAGAAACAAAGAAAAAGTATGTGGTGGACACAAATTATTCATATTTTGTTGCTTATTTTTTAGGCTGGCGGGTACAATATAATTCTAAATTTTATCAATACAAATATATATCTTCTGCATGCAATGCATCTTTAAGAGCTACACTGTCCCTATATCCCTGTGGATTAGACAGCTGAATCCCTGCTCTGAGGAGGGCAGGGATATCCAAGCAAAATGTAAAATTCAGGCTGTGCTAGTGAAGTACACATATTCTTATCCATGTACCAAATTTCCCCTAGAAGGAATTCACAAGCCAAGGAACAGTAGTAGTTAGGAAAATAACGTGTTTCAATGATCTTTGAGATTTCCTAATGTACCATTCCGTCTGAAATATCTCCTTCTAATAATAGCAATGCTCAAAGAGCTGCTAAAGAGGATATCAGATCCCTAATGTAGACTTTAAAAGACTGAGGATTTTGCTTTATAGGCAGTCTTTTGATTTGGTTTCTTTTTGGGAGTGGAATATGGATTTCATGGTTCCAAATTGTATTCATAGCTCAGCTGCTGTAACATTGAAAAATGCATACTCATGGAAATATTCAGGAAAGGCCAAATAAACCTTACATTTTGCTCATCTTGCTTAAACTTATTCAAGTCCCTGAACTCTCAGATGCTTACTCGTTGTTTTAATGAATTTAATATATTCTATATAAATTATCTATGGACATTAATGCCATTTTTATGCTTATAAAATGTCAGTTTCATTCTTTATGTAAAGTATCAAATTAAATTTTGAAAGGTTTCAGAGTGATTTTTTAATATTGCTCTGCTGACAATGTCAGTCTTATCTCTTTAATGAGTTTTAGTAGTTCCCTAGCTGTGGTATTTCTCCTTACTATTCTCTGACCAGTTAATAACTGCACATTTTCATATGAAAACATGCTGACTTTTAAAGCCAGAATGAGCAGATAACCTTGTATCTACAGGTATAAATTGCTGGTTATTATGTTAAAGAGCAGAAAATTTAATATAGAAATGTACAGATCTAGTATCTGACCACTTTAAAACTAATCATGAAGCATAAATAACATAAACTAAGTTACAGTACAGGAATTTTGAATATTTAATGAAAATTTTATTTGAAAAGATATTACCAACACTGAAATTTTGTGGAGTAGTAGAAAAAGGCTGTTTTCAAAATCCAAGAAATGTATACAGTGAAATAATGTACATTAATTCTCACGTCCAGATCATCAATAAAGGTGTTAAACAGGGTTGGACACAAATTTTTTTCCTGGGGAGCACCCCTGGTGACCAGCTGGCTGAAGCTGTTGTGCTTCCTGAACCTTCTCTACTGAGCTGTAACTTTTCATTTTTGTTTACTAATTGGCATTCATATCTGAGCAGTTCAGTAGCTGGCAGTCATGTTCCTGATGTTCCTGTAATCCCAGGTTTCTGAAATTATCCCCGTTCCCTAGAGAGGATACCTTCTGTGGCAAATCATAGGAAGGGTCTTTACACAGGTAAATAAGGTTTACTTGAGTGGACTACTGGCTAATTAGTCTGTTTTGTGGGGGGTGGTTTTTTTTTGTTTTTGTTGTTGTGGGTTTTTTAAAATTTTAATTAATGTAAATATTTTCCTCAAAGTTGTTGCAGTAATACATGGAAAATATTTTTCTTTTTAATCCTTTAAGAGTGTCTGTTTGCAGTCACTGGAGATTGTTTATTACAGTGCATTCTGTGTGATTTTGTTTCTGTGTACACAACTGTTACTTTTTTGGGTGGGTTTTATATTGGCATATGGGTTTTTACTCTGTTAGCTTTGACTCTTTTACATAACTTTAAGTTCAGCTTCGTTTTAGTATCTGTATTCTTCTGAACAGAATTCAGAGAATAAATATCTGACTGTCAAAATTACACAGTGTACTGTACAATATCTGAAGAAGCATATTTCTTCTTGGCACCATACGTAAGAAATTTGAGTAACAGCTGCTGACAAAGGCAATAACTCTTAAAGTGAGGGCTTTTTTCTCTCTGCTCTCAAGGCTATTTTGTTTCATTTCTCTGAAAACATGAAATTGTACCATCACAGCACTTTTTCCAATGTGATAGAGGAAGGTATTTAAAAAATGCATTCCACAGAGATGGGCTGGTTTAGGATGTCTTTGCCACATCTCTGTATTGTCTTCCCCATTTCATAAATATGCTATCTGGAAGTGTAAATCTCTCTTTAACCTATATCTCATGAGATGCTGACTTAATTGCAACTTAAAGACCCAGACAAATGCTTCTTTTAATGATTGTTTCTGAAGCACAGTGTCTGCTTCATGTTGCAGCTTATCCTGTTCCTATCTGCTTAAAATAGGTAAGTGCCTTATGCTCAGTAGCAGCTTTTCATAGATTTATTTAGTAAACTAATATTATTTTAAGGGGTTTATTTTTCTGTCCTTGGATCTTCAGACAAAAATGCTGTTGGAAATTAGAATGTTATTCACCAACTCCTCCTGAGTTTCCTTAAGAATCCAATTCCCTAACCCTGCATCAATTGTAATATTTTTTTTTTTCACGTTGGGGTATTGAAGCGCAGTTTGAGAAATGTCCTTGAGCAGCAGTGTTGGGTGTTGCTCCATGCTGGCCCCTCTGGGCGGTGTGTGCTGGATAACCCTGCTCATGGAGCAGCTCCTACTCCCACATAACATCAAGTTATGGCCTTCCCAGTGTTGCACAGAGATGTCTCAGGAGACTTTCTACTTCTGTTTCCAATATTGGCTCTTGTGGGGTGAGCAGAGGAGACCTGGGGTCTAGTCAATCCCTTGTGAAGGCACATGATATCAAGCTGATTGATTACTTAAAGAATTTACTCCACTTTTTCTTCCTCCTCAGACAGAAAAGAAATAAGAAAAAACCTCAAAACAGTTCTGCTACTAACTTACACAGTTAAGTGTAAAAAATCCTGTTCACTGCAACTGTCTTTAGATCAGAAACTTTTCTGTGCCACTTCAGAGACCACTTATCTCAGAGCTGGCCTTCTTCTCCTGTCTCTCTGCCCTCTCTGTGTACATTCTGCTTCTCCTGAAGTACAAATGCTTTCAAAAACTGTTGAAAGCTTTTTGGGTTTATTCTTTTTGTCAGTGATTTACCTGTGATCAGCTACAGTCTAAGCACACTTATCTCACTAATATTTTCAATTTTAGGAAAAAAAGGTTAAATTTTCTGAAACAAGAAGTGATACAAACTGTATAACTTTTTGTCCTAAACACTCTTCCTTCTCCTTATGAAAAGTCTATTCTTCTTCTGTGTAAGACCTTCAGTCATGTGCTTTCTTCTCGAGTGTTTATACACAACACCTAAAAGAGGGAGGCATTCATTTTGACTAGTGAATTTGATGCTACTAGAATACAAATGATACAATTCTAAGATTTGAACTACAGGGAAAAACATATGGGATTTCTCTTAATTTTCAGTACAAAGGAATTTTTAAGAGTGGGATTAAAACTGATGTTGAGAGAGAGAGATTTTGTAAAATCTGTGCTCTGTTACATTTATATATCTCTACTGTTGGGTATCTGTGACCCATTAAAGTGATCACAGAGGCCAGCCTGCTTAGTAAATAGCAGCTGCGTCCAAGTTGCTTCAGTTGGCTAGGAAATGAAAGCATCCAAACACTTGATTCAACCTTTTAGAAATACAGAATGCCATGTGCCATTCACTCTTCCCTAGGGAGCTGGCCAGGTTGTTTGCATGCACTGTAGCACCTCTCCCTCTTGGGACCTAGAGCAGTAACTGTGCTAGCTCTGCTGTGCACTAATGCTGCTTGGCCTCCTTTTCAGGTACTCCTGTGTGCTAATTACAATATAAGATTAAATGCAATAGAAGTTTCACAGAGACATGCAATGTATTTGAATAACAACATCAAAGTATGGCTAAGGAGGCTTGCTCTATGTCTTTTGGAATGATTTATTTTGAATGATTCATCAATTAAAATTATTTCTGGGACTTTTAGTTGTTTATTGTTGTTCTTGCTGTTATCATTATTAATACTGTACTAACAGCAAGCACGGTAGAAACTACAGCAATTTCACAACTATAAGGTGCACCGGATTATAAAGTACACTTCTGAGTTGTCAGAAAATTTCCGAACTTTGTCCATATATAAGGTGCACCAGACTATAAGGTGCACTTTTTTTTTTGCAGTGAGGATCCACGTGCAACAAAGTAATGAATTAGTAACGGAATGGCACGATCTCAGGGTTTGCTGGCAGGTGCTCAATCTGCAAACATTTTTCATGGATCAGCATCGCCTTCAAATGCAGTCCCAGGTGCCCTCCCCATGCCACAGGCCCTAGCACTCTCGCTCGCCCCCGGCGCCGGCTGCCACGGCTCTCACTGCTCGGCTTGGCGGTTCGCATTTCTGGGTTGGCAAATTTCTGAACTTCGTCCATATATAAGGCACACTGACCAATAAGGCACACTTCCGGGTTTCAATCAAAATTTTAGTCAAAAGGGTGTGCCTTATAGTCATGAAATTACTGTGATTTTGAAAAGCACCAAGTATTCCGTTTAAAAAATGCATTTATTAACTATATGTAGTTGCCTACTGGAGAGGTGGCTCTGTACTGTACCTGCAGCTACTTCTCTATCTCAAGACCCATCATCTTTGAGCCATTGTTTTGGAAAGCATTTGAGAACTACTATTGAAAACTTGTGTGATTCTGCATTTATTTATCTGTTCATCGCTTTACATGACAGGTTAAGATAGTATTCAGTTTTTGCTATTGCTGTAGTCTAGATTAAAAAAACCCAGGAAGACGAAGTTAAAATGCCAATAATAGTTAGATAAAGAGAAAGCAGAAAACACATTTTTAAAAATTAATTAATTCAAATTTAGAAAAGGCATCTGGCTTCAGCCAGCTGTAGATATAGTCCTGTTACAATCCTTCCTATATGACCCCTCAATTTCATTCAAACCATTTCTTTTGCAATGCTGTTTTATTCTGGTCTTTCTAAAGACAGCTTTTCTGTCATGCTACATTTTATGGTCTTTTTCTGCCTTTTATTTTAAAAAAACTTGCTATTGTACATCAAAGTGATGCTCTTGTCTAGTCTCCAAAAATGATGTTTAAACAAGTTATGCTCCTGCCTATCATGTCATCTTTGTTTTCATTCTGTAACTTCACTGAAAATCATGCAACTCATGTCTAATTTTTCAAGCTTACAATACATAATAGCCTATCTAAACGAAAGTCATTTTTTAATATATGAGGGTATTGCTGAGGAGGATAGTATAACTAATAAAATATCATGAGAGAATTAAATGGCAGTAAAAACTAAACCCAAATTTTTAATCATAGCTTTGGGATTCAAAATTACTTTCAGTGCCATTAGGAATTTAATGATTTGCCCTTGTGGTGTGTTAAACTTGGCTGGCTGCCATATGCCCACCCAACTGCTCTCACACTTCTCTCTCGCTATAGGATGGGAGGGGAAATAAGAGGAAAAAGCTTGTGGTCAAGATAAAAACAAGGAAATAATTTGCCAGTTACCTTCATATGGAAAACAGATTTAACTAGGGGGAAATTAAGTGTAGGATAGTGAGGAAAAAAGACAAATCTAAGAACGGCTTCTCTAAGTCTCCTCGTTCTCCCCAGACCCAACTTTGTTCCTCCTTCTCAAGTCCTCAATCTCATCTCCACCAGCCCAGTGTGGCACAGGGGGATGGGGAATGAGGGCTGCTGTGAGTTCATTGCAGCTCATCTTCACCTCTCCTTCCTCACACTTTAACCCTGCTCCAGTGTGGGCCCCCTTCCATGGAATGGTCATGAGGATACCCAGTGTGGGCTCTTCTGTGGGCTGTGCTTCTTCAAGAGTTACTCCACATGGCTCTTTTCCGCAGGGCCTTCAGGAACAGATTGCTTCAGCATGGCTCTCCCATGAAATGCAGCTCCAGAAAACCTACTTCTGCACAGGATCTCCCCAGGCTGCAGCTTCTGCATGGGTTGTGCACCTGCGTGGGGACCTCCTTGTGTGCAGGTGGACACATCCTGCAGGTGGATACCTGCTCCATCGTGTTCCTCCATGAGATGCAGGGAGCCAGCCTGTGGATTCTCTGCTCCAGCACATGGAGAACATCCTCCCCTTCCTTCTTCACCATGCTAACAGCCTGCAAGGCTGTTTCTTCCAGGTTTCTCTAATTCCTCTCCCACAGCAGTTGCACTGTGGTTTTTCTGAATTGCTTCCTTAAATAAGCTTTCCTAGGGACATGGTCCACTTGGCTGCTGAGCTCAGCTCTGTCCTGAGGCAGATCTATTGCAGCTGGAACAGGGTCTGTCTGAGCTGGTCTCTTCTCTCACCTCTGCAGCACTGCTGCTAACACCTTGCCACACAAACCAAACCTTTATTTTTCTTGGTTCTTCTAATGTACCTGCTCTTCTCCTAATCTCTCTGCTCTTTGACACAGTCTTAGGCTCTGCTATTTAATCTGTCTGCATCTTGATTTCCCTCCTGCTATTTCTCTGATGTTATTACCACCCTGTTTTTACACATGGCCACGAATAGTTTGTATGAAGATTGAACAAGTGGAGGACAAAATGGTACAGCCACAAGGATGCTACAAATAAAGCAGGGGTAGCTTTATCTTTCATATATTTTTTCTGGCTTGTTGGTCCTTTGGTGTGTTAATTTAGGAATAGGGTTGATTTCTGAGGGTAAATGTTTAGATGTGGATTTAAATTATTTTTGTGATATTTTCTCACATTACTATTTGTGAGGACTGGGGAAGTAGTTTTTCTGTTTCAGTTCCTCTACTGCAAAATAGCACTTTTACACTTCGCAGATGATGAGGTAAATGTATTACAGAGTGTGAAACACTTGGCTGCCTTTGGCTGAGGTCAGAGGCAAATACCTGAGCAGAAGATGGATGGCATTCTGTGTCAGAAAACTTCTAGTGGCAAAGTGTACCCTACTTAGTTTGGATGGATGGTTTCTGAATTATTTTGTGTGCTATACTCTGTGTCCCTATTGGATTGCTGGATTAGTTTCAGAGACAAACAGAGATAAATAAATCTGAATTTTATTGGTTTTTTCCCCTTGGTGAGGTTTCCCTTTAAAGAGGGTAGATGGCTCTATGAAAATATATCTGGATTAAAGTGGTTATCAGATATTTGTGTGAACACAATACCACTTTACTGGATGTTTGTATTTAGTGAATAAAAAAGGTGGTAATTTCAATAATGGTCAAATAGAGCAGCTGTTTTGAGATCCAAACTGAATATTTATAAACTCTCTCCACGCCTGATTTAACTGATCTGAGCTTTCAAAGACTAATGTTTCATGGGAAATTGTGCTAGAATTGTAACCCATAATCTTCCCATGTTCATAAAACATGCAAACACACATATGGTGCATATAAGGGCATTGTCTTCATACTAGCTAGATTTTTGTTGACAAAAAGAAGGTAGATAATTTAACAGATATATAATCTGCTGTCTTCATTGCAGTTTTATAAGAGACACTGTTATAAAAATGGGTATGACATTTGCATTTCTGTTTAATTGCTGTGGAGTGAACATAAAAAGATAAGAGAGCCAAGAGAGCTTATTAAAACTGAAATGAGGGCAAGTGATAAAAGAATGATATTTTAGTGGTGCTGCAGTCAGATCTGACACTTTCCCCACAAAAACAATCTTATTCAGGGATTTTTTTTTGGTGAGGAGAGAGGATATAGGGATTACATAACAACTCTTTTCTCTTCTGAGCTACACTTGATATACAGGATATCTCCATGCCTGTATTTTAACTTGAGGGCTCAGTAGCCTTGGGGACTCTGAGGAAAATAATGTGACTTTTTCTCTGCCCTGAAGTAGCTTACTTTTTCGTTTTTCCCCCTACTTTTTTATTTTCTTTTTTTTTTTTCCTTTTTTTTTTTTCCATTTCTTACTATTTTTTTTCTCTTTTCTTTTTCCTTTTCTTTCCTATGTAAGATTACACCATGCTGTATGTAAGGTGTGCTGAGCCTCTCCATGGCATGCCTCCTAGCAACATCACTGAATTTCAAACCATCCAGTGAGATTTAAAAATTGGGAGTAAAGTTTGAAAACATTGAAGCCATGTTTCATAGTCTGAAATATCAAGCATTGGGAAACACTAGTCTATACTAGGCATGTAAATTACTTAATTTCACAATGAAAAGTAAAATGCAATCATATAGCTAATAATTTAGTTGTAAGGTAAGTACACAGAAAGGTAGAGCTAAAGGTATATAGTAATCATTTCAGTCAGGGACTTGCTGCAATTTGTTTTAATGACATAATTAAAGCAATGCTTTTATAAATAAATTTGTAAAAATTCTCCTAGTTTTAGAACATTAACTGTCTATACATAAATGTGCATATGCTGCATGCTGCTTTAGGGATTTCCCTTTACTTTTGAGTATCAAAAACCATCTTGCTGGCTGAAACATCCACCGATATTTTTACCTGAGACTTGAGTCTAGCTGTGCAGTGAACTACAGCAGGAAGGTGTCTTGGAGGAATCTGTGCTGGAACAGGATGCCTGTCCCACCTCTGGCTGGGCATTTCAACAGAGTGTGGCCAAATTCTGCTTTGTCAACAGAATAAGCCCCGTTCTGCCAAGTGCTCAGCACGCCCTTCCGTCACAAAGTAATGATGAGTTGTCTCTGAGCTGGTACAGGAACAGAACTCCATTGCACAGCTTTTCCCCACCAAGAAAAAAAATAATTCAATTCTGTTCTCTGCAGGGAGATTCATAACTCCTGACATGAAGCTGTATTGCTTACACAAATATTGAGAAAATCTGCTCCCATACGTAAAATCTTCCCAAAGCAGACTTGCATCTTTGTCCAGCCATGCTTCTCTGGAAATGACAACTTACAACAAATCTAAAAAGGAGTGATGTTCCTCTGAAATTCAAGAGTTTCTGGGTCTATCTTATAAATAGTGACATAGTCTGAATTATTACAAAGCCACTATAACCACTGGACATGGTTTTCCATCAAGTACACATCTTGTTTGAATGGTTGTGTATTTTGATGCTCTGAAGGAAAAATACACACAAACCCCACAATTTCTGGAATTAAGTCATCCTACTAGTTCAGTTTAGCTCCATGGTGTGAGCAGGAATAATGAACAACCAAGTGTTTTATTTCTACTGAATCTTTATCTTGCTGTCACAGATAAGATTCATGTGCTAATAGTAGTTTTAGGCGTAAGTTTGGTTTTGTTTTTTTACAGGGTTTTTTTGCAGTTCCTGTGTTTACTGGGAAAGAATAATATCATTATCACACATTGTGAAATAGCTGAAAAACTAAAAGAACCACATATGAATCCAGGAAATCTATTCTGATACTATTTTCCTATGAGTGTTCTTTACAGTGTGAAAGCAACTGGTTCTATAACTATTTTATTTTCAAATTAATAGACTGAGTTGTTTTCATGCTAAAGGGATCCTGGAGTAACCCTGATGCTTATCAGAGCTATCAGACATCAAAATTGATGCTTATCTTATGCTGCAATATATTTAAACATATTTTTGAGTTCTGGCCTTCTACATAAAACTTCCATGTTTCAGATATGTTGACTTTAGGAGAAATGAGCTAATTAATTTTCTGATTCAAGCATAGATAAAATGTAGAAAAATTCTATTTCTTGTCCCACTTTTAATAGCATAGCTTTCATTTCTGAGGCAATTTACTTTTCAATGTACATACATGTATGCATTTGATTGACAATTGTAGTACAGTCATTTGAATTTTGTGACATGCTCAAAAATTATCTATTTAGAAAAGAATTTAATAAAATAACAGAAAAGTTGGCAAGTCAATGTGAACCCTTAAAGAAGGTGCAAATAAATTCTTGAGGGCCAAATATTCTGTTTTCAACATATTTTATAATAACAGTAATGATATTGTCACTAGCACCAATGAGCAGGAAACTGTAACAGGTTAAATGGAAAAATCTGTAGATCCAAGACTGTGGGGCTTCTGCTATCATTTTTAAAAGTATCAAGATTATCTCACAAAATTCCACCTGCCGATGAAGGAAGCAGAATATAATATGAGGGCTTCAAAGTCATGTTTCTCGAAACATTTGTGTAGCATGAATGTCTTGCACAGTTTAAAAAAAAACACTTTCCTTGGATATTTTCTTTGGTGTACTACAATGTGTGCCCTCAAAGACCTATTGCTCTTCATGTTCCAGAAATTGGAAACTGAAATATTTATAAGTTCTTTTTCTCCTCAAAAAAAAAAAAAAGGAAAGGGCTAAATGATACAGAAAGCATCAGTATTATGGAGTAACAGTTGCTGGTGCACAATTAAAAAGAAAGATTTCCCATAACAAGCTCTGTTAAAAAACAAACAACTAAGTGGCTCAGAAAGAAAAAAAGGCTTTTCTGATTTTTGTGCGCTTTCAGTCCCTCCTAACAATACAGTATTTTGGTGACACTTGTTATTACTCTATTCTGAAATTTTATCTGGCCTTTTTGATAGTATTTTGTATTTCTTTTGTTTGTAGGAGCTCCAAAATGGGTTAGCTTAGGAGATAAAGATTTGTTTCTTTCTTGAGCACCAAAAAAGGGATGGAAAAAAAGTTTTGAAAATATTTACAATTTAAGGAAGTTATATTGGTACATTATCTATATGTTCATAATTATTTATATACTGATGCAAACATAATGCTTACATAGTGTAGGCAAAATCATGTATGGGGGTAAAAATTGTAGGTAGAAGGAAATTAAAACTTCAGAGAAAAATCTGGTAGAAGAAATACTGCTGTAAAACTGAAGTTTAGAAAAATAAAAGTTGTATTTCAAATTTTTTAGGAAGATGCAGAAACTGATTAGACATTTTATGTTCATTTGCTTTGGATTACAGAAAGTTTCAGAAAATCATTATAAAACAGTATTACCAGAATACAAAGCATTCAAAAGTAGTTATGATTACACTCACAAACTGACTTCTCTATCCAAAACATGCTGTGATTGGAAGTCTTCAGATTAAATAGAAAAAAAAGGACAGTGAACGCTTTATAAAAAAAAAGTCTTAGAGAGAAACCTGACGGGATCTTTGCCAGGAGAGTGTCTAAGAGAGCAGAAAAGAGCATTTATAAAGAGAGGCAAGGAAAGACCCAGCTAGGAAAACAAGGGATACTGGGAAGAAATCTGTAACTTGTCAAGAATGTTGCCCTGTATGGTCTTTGAGAACTGGCTGATGGTCTTTTTTTAAAAATGAATATACGGATACCTTGTTGCTATCCCACATGTAGTGCAGAGTTAGTCACACTCTTGCTCCCAAAGATGATTGTGGAAAACACAAAGGCTCTGTGAGGGGTTAGAGAAGCAGAGATAGGTAACAAATCCCCATGACCTGTAACCAGAAAATCACCCAATCACTTTGAGGTGTTCCCTCCTGTCAAGGCTTTCAGACTGAAGAGTGTGTGGGATTTCCTATGGGATTCAGGGAAGAAAAGCATTTTTTTAAATGTAAAAAATATTGCTGAATGTTCTTTTGAAGTGATTTTGAGCATGAATCTTATTTAAGGGAAGGACCACAGGCACAGAGAAACTAATGTGTCTGAGGGAAATGGAGTAGAATATAAAAGGCAAGAGGAGAGTAGGAAAAGGAGGTAAGATACTCTTCAGTGTAAAGATGCTGGTGGTAGGTACTCTAGTTTGAGCTATATAATGCATCCCATCTTCTCATTAAATGGCAGTTCAGTTCTCCACGTGGGTGTGTTCCCTCCACTGAGCAGGTGTTGGTGCAGGTTCCTGAGCTCTGAGCTGGCCTGGCTGGGGAGCAGGGTAAATTGTCTGAGGAGCACCAGCAGCTGGGGCAAGCAGTGGTCCTGTTCCAGTTCCTGGTATGAGAGGCTGATGCCAGTTGCTGGAAGCACCCACACTGAGTGTGTTTGTGTATTCCACTAGCTGACTTCAACTCGAGCAGCTGGAGGGGAGACATTGGGCTGGGTCAGCTCTGCAGTTCGTTATTTCAGCAAGTGCTGGGTGTCTGTGAGCAGCCCTGGGAGCTCATGTGTGTGTGCCCACCTGTTGGGTACCTGTGCTTAGCCCAGCTGCTCGATGAACCTGGTGCGTGTCCTGCAGCCTCTTCTCACCCCTCTCACTACTAGATTGACCTGACTCTAAAAGAGACATCAAGAGCATAAGCAGAAGTCATGTCGCTGAACAAATGCCAAGAAAATAGCTGTTTAATTCAAGTTGCCCTGAACAGTAAAATACAGTAATTTCACGATTATAAGCTGCACCTTTTTCATTGAAGAATCCAGCCTACTCCATCAGATGTGGCTTATTTATGGACAAATCCCAGTGAAATGCCGACCAGGGAGGGTGCCTGGGGCTGCCTTTAAAGGCTTCATGGTCTATGAAAACTGTTTGCAACTTGAGCACCTGACACCAAACCCAGCTGGCAGCCATTCTGTTACTAATTTGTTAATTTGTTACACATGGATCCTTGCTTAAAAAAAAAAAAATGTTGCTTATATTCAGGTGCGGCTTATATTTGGACAAATCCCATACTGGATGTGCGGCTTATAATCACGTGAGGATTATAATTGTGAAATTACTGTACTTGCAAATGGATATTAATTCATCCATGAAAAATGTGATAAAAGTGTTTAATCAATACAGGAACTCACAGGTTTTCTTTGTTCTTTCCCCATATGATGAAAAAAAAAAGTGACTGAAATAGATTGCAGAAACAAAAATAGAAAGAAAATGCGGTACATAAATGACATACTAGGTTATGTTTTCTACTCATAAATAGTTTATATATTCATTCATTCTCTACCTATTGTAAAAACTAGTGGCAGTGTTTTGAACCAAAGTGTATCTATAAATGGAATTGAATGTTTTTATTCAGCTATTCCTATATTTAGATAGTGGGGAATTTGTGGGTGAAGCTGGAGTGGAGATTCTGCATTTCTGACAACTGAAGTGGACTTTTCTTTGAGTCCACCACCAAGAAAAACCATGTCTGAGAAAGAGAGAGGTGTCTGCCACTGTCCCTCCTGCACCTGTGCTTAAAGGTGTTGGATAAAGACTCTGACATATTAATGTTGCATCGTAGTCCAACTAAAAAAGAAGTGACTTTCAGTTATCTGAAATGCATTTAAACTTGTTTAGTTTGCCTTTTATATTTGAGGTATGAATTAAAATGTGTAAAGAAAACCTCATTTTTTGTGAAATGAAAGTAGCTTACACAAGCACACTTGATTTATGTGAAATTATTTGAAGCTTCTGTGTAGAAATGCTCTCATACATTCATATTGCTGCTGTTCATATGAATTTGGATTCTCATGTCTGGATGTTCTGGGTGATTCATGCTTCTGAGGATGGCACATAGCAGCAAGCTTGAAAACTGAATCAAGAAATGAAAATACACAACTCTAGTGTCTGGCACCTGCCTGTGCCTTATCCTCACATGCTGTTTGGACAGCCAGTGCTTCTGAAACCTTTTCATTTGTCACTTCAGAGTTGTTTACCTTGGTGGTAGATAATAATATGGGACTAACAATAGTATCATTTCATATACATGAAACTTGAGTCTCTGCTGAATTCTCAAATGTGTTGTGTTGTACTTAGGCTCAGACACCAGAGATAGAAATGTAACATCAGGAGTGAAGGTCCACAGGCATTGGTTTTATGCTGAGGAAAACATGAATTAATTTATTTGGGGATTCTGTTGAAGAAGAGAATTAATAATTCTTTAGCATGGAGTCACAACTCATGCTTTGAAAGCCTTACAGCAAAGAGTGTGTCCCTCTGGCTGTCCCAGACTATTCAATGAAATGTTTCCAAAGATCCTCAAATAATCTTTACCTAAAATGGCTCACTGAGTTCTTTTTCTTCTCTGTAAAGATGATTATTTTTCTACAATTCCCTTGACTGTCTGGACATCAAGATAGTGTTTAGTACATTTAAGGGCAGAAATGCAAACTGGACAGAAGCTCTGGAGGCTGAACTGAGAACACTTCCAACGCTGGGCAGAGTTGGTAGCACGGGTGGGTGGAAGACCTTGCTTGCCCATGTTTGTCTTCAGGGACGCTTTTGATATGAACATAATGCAAATGCTGGTTTATATTGCCTGAGCTTCCATAACTCTCATCTTCAGCTATAGCCTGAAGGTATCAGGATCTCATTTTAGAGCTTAGAGTGAAATAAAAATATTTATTACATCGTTGCAGATCACACTGAGGCAATTTTGGAAACTGTTTTGAGGTAAAGCTGTTTGTATGACTACAGTTAAAAATGGTTAAAAGCTAAAGTTTCCTCTGTCCTTTATGGTCTTCAAATGAAGGACAAATCCAAATTTTGTTACATCCCTTTGTTTATTGATTTCTTCCTTCAAATTCTATCTCCTTTGGAAATTCAGGACTTGCTCTGAAGTCTTCAACCATATAAATTTCATAACAATTCCTGCACATTTCTAAATTTCTGCTTTAATAGCAGCAATAGCAGCTTTTCCAAAGACTGACTTTTTTTCAGAAAATTGCTACTTCCTTTTGTGTTCTGGCTCAATCTGCACACAGCAGTGCTCTTACTGAGGTGTCATACTCCTATCTTTCTTTTAATCCTGGGACTGGTTAGGAAGATTGACTGATATCTGCATTTTTTCTTCTTAGGAAAGTAGATGTAAAACAAGTATAAATAAAACTGTCAGGGTTAGGGTTTTTGGGAGGGTGTAGTTTGGGTTTTTTGGGGGGAGTTAATTAGTTTTTTTTGTTTCTTTGGGTTTTTTGTTTGTTTTGTTTGTTGTTTGGGGTTTTTTTGGTTTTTATTAACAAATATAGGAATCATAATTCTAGGATTTATTTAGGTTTTTGAATTCAGATTTGTCATTAAATCCCATCAGAGAATTTTCAGCAGTCTGGAGACGTGTCATCAGTATGCTAGGAGACAGTCTTGAACCTAATAAATGTGATGATTTTTTTCTTATGCATTCTCATTTTTACTGGGTATATATGGGCAAGAGTTATGGAGAGATTTTCAAGGGAATCTTATTCATGTGCAAATGTCATTCTTCTAATATCTATTATAAATGTTGTAATTGTCAGATATCTCTGTCCATATCTACCATTAATGAGTAACTTTTCTATTCAGAAAATAACACACTCATGCAGAGTTAGCAGCAGATAAATATCTAATCATTCAGAAACAAGACAGATACCTTCTTGGGATATTCTTTATGCATCTGCTCGACAGCTGAACAGAAAATTAACTTAGCATTTGAGACTGAATGTCAGGATCTGTCTTTATCTGAGAACTGTGTGAGTTCTTCCAGCAAGAGAGGGAACAAGGGAGAAGCCATTTAGCAGCACTGAATTTCAATGTTTTCAGTTTCAGTACTATAAAAGAAGGCCAGTTGCATTTGCAAAAGGGATGATTTGGTGATAAAGACATTCCAGTATTTGTTGGCCTTCTGAGTCATCAGGATGTAGTAATACTCAATTGTTCCTGAGCACAGAAGCACAGCTGCTGGAGCAGGCTTTGGTACATCATACAATAGAAATAATTTTAAGGACCTCTACCTACAAAAAGTCTGTATTTTTTCTAGTCATTCTCATATCAGGCCTATTTTTTTTTTTCAATCCTTTTTATATAATACTTTGAAAAAGTACATTTTTGTTTAATGGTTCCCCTCCATCCCCTGTGAATGAAAAACCACCTCAGAAAAGTGATGTTCCATGGGCAAAAATATATGCAGTTTTGAAGAAAAGGACTTGGGGGTTCTGGTGAAAGCCACATTGAACATGAACCAGCAATGTGCCCCTGCAACAAAAAAAGGTGAATTATGAGCTGCATTAGACAAAGTGTTGTCAGCCCACCAAGAGATGTGACCCTTCCACTGGATTACAGTGTCCAGTTCTGGACTTGCTGGTGCAAAAGAAACATGGAGAGTGTCCAGTGGAGAAGTATGAAGGGGATAAAGGAACTGGAGCCTGCTGTGAGCACAGGATGAGAGCTGGGACTCTTTACCCTGGAGAAGGCACAGAAGAATCCGACTGACAGATA
>VRYO01002772.1:81477398-81523256 GCA_009812075.1 Sialia sialis
CTTATAATCAGGTGCGGCTTATAATTGTGAAATTACTGTACTCTTCTTCAGGATCATTGGTTCCCAAGAAAAAAGCAAGTGCCATCATGTCCTGGATTATGAGGACATAGTATACCTAGAGGCATTTCATGCTGTGGCATTATCTCCCTACTGCAGTTTGTTGAAAGCTAAAGGGATTTTCATCTGTAAGGGTACACTTTTGCAAAGCTCTTCGTACGCCTGTCTCCTCTGGGAATATACATTGATCTGCTGCAGTGAAAACGTTTAGTATCATCCTGACACATCTCCATTCTATCACTTTATGACTCACTGGCCCAAAATTTCTTCATTAATGATCCAGAGAAGCCTTACTGAAATGAGTAGCTAATTTAGCATTAACTTGTAACTAGCACTAAAATATCAAATGTGCTATTAAATTCAGACTAGTGGCAATCCATATTTTACTCACCCTATATGCCCTATGCCGTACAATGCTTTTTTAATTTATTACTATCCTTTTTAACTATTTCTAATATTTTTACATGCAATCCATAAGTGCTATTCTCTGAATTTCCAATATCAAATATTTTAATAAAAAGTTATTTTTAAATTGAAATTTTCTCATACTAAATAACCTGTAGGTATACTATGAATATGCTTTTAAAATCTTTATATAGTAACTTTCTTGAATCACATACCTCTAGTATAAATTCAACAATTATTGGAATCCTCAATATTCCCATATCACTGGTTTATAGACACATATGTATAGACATATAGACACATTTTCTCTGTAAGAAATCTTTAACTTCCAATAAAATAATTTAGATTTATATACATATACTGCAAGAGTGCAGACAGAGTTGCAGTATAGGAATATTTTTGTATACCTGTACAGTAAGATTATGACAATTTTTTCTTTTAATGTATCTGAAAGGAAGCTTTAATGTGAAGAAAAATGTTTGATAGGGAAATTAGTTAATTTTATGTAATTTTGCCTTCCATATAATTGCCAGTATAACTTCATAATTAAGGTTATTGTCATAATTTTGTTCAAGTATTTTTTAATAAGAAAGTGAACTTTTATTAAAATGTAGAAATCAATATCAGATTGAAGTTTCACTTTGATTTTAAAAAAGAGAGACATCATACAGAAAAATCAGTAACATAAAAATTTACACTTTTTTTTCTAGTTTACCCAAAAAAAAACCTTTAGGGTATTATACGGATAAGAAAATTAAATCTCTCTGTAAAAGCTGATTTTTATTTTAATTTTTGTTGTTCAGGACATCAATAAAAGGCCTTTCACTTGTGTCACTAGCTCCCTCTTATGAAAGTAAAGCATCATTCTAATGCAGTTAGACTTTGCATTTCAACATTGTCTTTTGACAGGTGTGGAGTGATGGGGAAACTCAGGATGGCAGTGCATACCACTTGTGTCAGAAAAAGATAAAATGTGAAGGTCTGGCTTCCAAGGATAGAAATGGGCATTAAAACCGAACAATATTTTCTCAAACCTATTGAAACAAGTATCTTGCAGAGTATTGATATTCAAATAGTCCTGGAGTCTCGTGTGCACTGGGTTATTTCATAGTATCATGCACATAATTAGGTGACCCTTGAGGGAAGAAATCAGTGCTTATGTAATTCAATTGAGGTCAAAAGCAGTTTCCAAACTGGGTTGGCCCCCCAGGGTATGGAAGTAGGAGATAATTTCTAAGGCACAGAGGAAAATTCCAGCTGGCTTCTGCCCATCTCCCTCCACTTTTCTTCTGTTTTCCCCACACCTGATGCACTTGCAGCTCTGCGGGAGTCAGCCAGGATAAAAAAACAAAACAGAACAAAAAAACCTCACAAAACCAAATAACAAACAAAACCCAAATCCAATAAAAGGGAATTAAAGTTTGTGAACTGCTTTCCTGAATGAATGCTCCAGTGACCTGCTGGGGCCATCAGATCCTGCCCCCAGGGGAACCTCAGTGCCCAGGAGTAATCCTGGCTGCCCCGTGGTACCCTGGCCTTCCTCCCTCACCGTGTGCCAAGGCCTCAGACGTGTCCTCAAAAAACCCTGCTGCTATGTAGAGGCTTTAAAATTTTTTGTGTGAAAGTTGAAAAGCTCACAAAGAGCCTTTGGAGCCACGGGCCAAGAGCTAGAGTAGATTATCAATAACGTGTTTTTGTTTCGGTCTTAAATGAATTCTTTTCTCTCCAGCTTTCAGGCATCCAAATAACTGCAACAGAAGTTACTGGGACTGAAAAAGGACAAAATTGTGTCTGCAAAATCATGAAAAAACTAATTAATGAAGTCAACAAAAGTTTGCCCCAGAAATGTGGTGAACCATTTATAGAAAGTGGATGTGGACACAGTGGCTAAGTTCACTTATTAAAATTGAAAATAAAAGTGCAAAGAAGATATTTTTCTCTTTCTTTTAAGTGTCCAGTCTTGAAGAAGTTGGAAATAAAGTTACTTTTCCAACTCAGTCAGAAATAAAGTTATTTTCCAATGCTGTATGATGAGGAGAAACAAAAGGGAGATTTCCCGACTTCCTGTTTGCTCTCCAGTTTGTTTACCCTGGTAAACAGCACAATGGCAAAGCACCAGAGTGGACAAGAAACAGGAAGAGTCCCACTTTCCCTTCTGTCATGAATAGGGATGATGAAGGATGCTGCCAGAGCTGTAGAAATCCATCACTGGGCTCTCTCTGGTGAGGCTGGAGACTGACAATTACCAGAGGTCTTTTTCTGAGAAAAAAACCAAAGTTTTTCAAGCATAAACCCATCTAACCCATTTTAGACACATGTTTGTAAAGAAACCATGCTTTAAGGGCTTAATTTTCAAAGCAACTCCTTTAAATGTAAATGGGAATATTGCAAAAGCTGAAGTTTACAGAAGCTATTCTTGGTCTGTGTTCTCTTGTCTGTTTCCCCTCTTGTATCCTCTTCTCCTTTTCTCTCTAACAAGTTACCTGTTCATTTAACTTTGTTTTAAGATAAATTTGATTTAAATGGGTCTGTTGTCTTAAATAAAAAAAACACCAAAAAGCTTTTATTTTCATGTTTTTGCATTTTGTACTTTTAGAGCTGATTATTTTTAGTACAGTAATTTCACAATTATAGCCGCACCTGATTATAAGCCGCACCTCCCGGTAGCCTGGTAGACCACGGGATTTGTTCATATATAAGCCGCACCTGATGATTAGCCGCACTACTGGGGTAGGCTGGATTCTTCAATGAAAAAGGTGCAGCTTATAATCGTGAAATTACTGTACTTGAAAATCTATTGAATAACAAATGAAAATTGAAACCTTCACTTATATGTACAAAAAGATTCTAGCTAATTTTATACTTGTGACGGGTAGATTAGGGAAAATTTAATTCAATAATTTGTCATCTCTTATCACCACCTTCAGGAAAAAGTAAAAGCAAACAAAAAAAAGGAAACACCTCAAAGATATCATATGATAAGTGAGTTAAAGCACGGTTTGTTTAGCTAATACCAGTTTTAAAAATCCCTTAAACTCATGTCATAGGGGTTTTTTGCTTGTTTTTTTGTTTCTTATCTGGTCTCTAGTAAGAGACACATGGAAAGCTTTCTTACTTCTAGCACATGAGCATTTTTCACCCTCTGCAGTATGTGCATGCTCCAGAGAGCTCCTCTGCCTGATATTTTTTCTGTGGCCTCAGAAGTTTTGCTTCTGCTATATCCTTCATGCTCTAGCTGTAATCAGCAAACTCAGTCCCTCTTTCTTTTTCTTTTTTTTTTCATTCCTACCTGAGAAATATTTAATTTTCTTTCTTTCTTTTGGTACTATGAGCCCATTATCTTGGTTTTCTTACCTCACACTATTTGTGTTGCTCTGCCTTCTGTACCTGCCTCTTTTTGTTTCTTCCCAACAGCCTTGGTTTCTGACACAGAGCATGATGTGAGTTAGATTGAAAGCATAGTTAGTATTTAGAATTGAAATAAGGAAGTCTGTGTCACCAGTGGGCATCTGGACCTGTAGGGCTTTTTTTATGACACTTTGAGCTTTTGAAAGAAAATTCGGTTAGGGAATTCAGCTGGATGGATAAAAATCCACCCAAAATTTTTCAGTACCTTGTATCTGACAGTTTAGAAAGATCCACATCAAACAATGAATTTAAACATTATGAAATATTTCCAAAATTCTTCTCTTATGGAGCAGGAAGCCTTAGCTGCATCTGCTAAAGGATCTGCTGTTGCGATGGAAACTTGGATGTGCCTCAGACAAAATTCTGTCTCTGGCAATTGACACCGTCACTGTTGCAGAACAGAGTTCTTTAGTACATCAAAACATTTATTCATAATTTTTGCAAAATTCACTCCAAATACTCAAGGATGCCTATGCAAAAATCTTACTAACCTTGCTTCTTCAGAGACTGGGAAGACAGTAAAGTATCTTCCCTTTTTTTTTTCTCCTGCCATGTCCTTCTAGAAATATTTAAATAATGAGGTTCAGTAGCATGAACAAAACATGATGCTTAAACACACAGGAAGGAATGAAAGAGAATATTTAAATGTGAGAATTATAGCCAAACAGCTCCATGTGTATTGCCCCCTGTCATCCAATAACAGGACACTCTCATCTAGTTAGTTTGCTCTTAAACCTGAGTTTGATGACTTGCAAAGAACCCGTTTCCAAGGGATAAGTCTTCCAAGACCAAAGAAAAAGCATTTTACCAATTTGAAAAAACAGAATTTACTGACTTTTTATATTTTCAAGACACATGATAAACAGATCAAAGAAATATTCCAAGTAACTACTTAATGGAGAAATAATTTGCACTAGTGAAAAAGTATTCTTTAAAAAGTGAGTGATTTTCAATTTCATGTACAGGTAAGAATGGGAATTGGCTCTTTACCAGCTGAAATGCAGCAAGAGTGATCCATATTCAGTGGATCCTTTCTTTGATTTGCATAAAGCTTAAAAAATCTGATTTGCTTTATACAGCCAGATTCTCAAACATGGTAACAAATCATATTTACTTCTTCATTATAAGGAAACAATATTGTGTTTGTTTTCTTTACAAGTCCACAAATTAGACCAACAGCTAAGGATCATTCTGTTGAAAAATTCACATTTCTGAGAATATTCTCTAATTTAAAAATTACTTACAGGGTTACATTTTCTGTAGAAAACTGGATTCTAGATTTCTTCGAATTAAGTTTTCTCATCTTTTATCCCTTAAATATTTATAATCCCACTTATTGAAAAGAAAAAGACAACAGATATTAAGAAATTGATCCCTGATATTCTGCCATTTCTGAAATGCACAAGTCCACTCTAAATAAGCAGTCAGCTCGTAGAGGATGAGAGTGGTTAAAAGGAGGTGAATGTTTCCTCAGTGCTCTCTGCAGGATCCTCTGTCAGCACACCAGGGGTAAAATGCATTTACAGAACAGTAGGAGGGAAATCTTACACCATCACAGTGTGCTCCTGGGGACTACTCAGCTTTATACACTCATTTGCTCCCCACCTGGAAACTCAAATTTTAAAAAAAATAAATAAATAAATAAAATGTAACAGTTTTGTCTTTTTGCCTGATTCAATCTCATAATGGAATGCAGCAAGGCAAAGTTCCCTGGTCTCTGGCTGCCTCACTTATCAATATCCAGCAACAGATGTAGGGAGATCTCAAGCTCATGAAGTCTGTAGGTAACGCAGAATATTTTGTCCTTGGAGTTTGGGCACTGAAGACTATGGTCAACAATCTGGCAGTGCCTGAGGTTGAAATATCCTTCATTCTACAATTAATCACAAGATTCTTTTTAATTAACTTCCGTAAAGTGTTGCCACTTCCAGTTTAAGGCATACTCAGCACTGATGAATAGGTGGCTCTTGGTGTGCTGCTTGAGTTCCAATTTATTAGACTTTTCTCTCTCTTTTTATTGTGTTGCAGAAACTCAACTTACTGTATGAAAGTGTCCATTTCGCTGACGGTGGGTGAAAATGACACTGGACTCTGCTACAATTCAAAGATGAAATATTTTGAAAAAGCTGAACTTAGCAAAAGCAAGGAAATCTCATGTCCTGAAATTGAGGATTTTTTATTTCCATTTAGGGAGCCTGAAATTCTGTGGTATAAGGTAAGGAAGGCAAGATATTTATACCTTCAAATATGTATTATGCAATGTTCTTATAGTTTTCTTGATCTAAATGTTTCATGAAGCTTGGGGTTTTTTTTTAAATTCTGAAAAGGCAACAGAAGTAATGGTAGAACAAAATGAACTAATTGAGAAATTAAAATACTCCCTTTAATAAACCGTATGAGGTATCTATGTATGCTTTATCTGAATAAACAGCTTAATTTTTAATTTTGCAGGAAAAAATTAAGCAAATACTGCCAAAACTTCAGCTTCTACATATATACTTAAGGTTATATTTGCAAATATAACTTCATTGTTTTTATCAATAACCTTATTTCAACATTCTATTTCTAGATCATTACTTAAGGGCCAAGTTCTTGCAAGTAGTGTTGCCTGTGGGCAGTGCAGTAAAATTAATTATGGTATATCAGACTGTACTACCTGAAAAAGGGCAATTTTGTGGCCTGGAAAGATAAAGTCAAAATTGGCTGATAGCATATCTAAGATAGGAGAAATGTAGCCAACTATTTCTTGGATTCTGTATCTGTAATAAAATACTTTTTTAGATTAAGAATGCACCTTTTCCAGGTTGAGAGAGCTTTGAATCTAAGATGGTTTTAGAAAGGGATATATAGCATCCTTATTTCTTCTCATTCTCGTCTTCTGTTTCTCTACATTTTTTTTTAAATTGAATTAAAAAGAAAAAAAATCCCCTGCAGCCTGAGCTGCTGGTAATATCAAAGTCATAGATTGCAGACATAAGAGTAGTGCTAAATAAGTAAATTAAATACGAGCCACTAAGCAAACCAGAAAAAAAATCCACCAAAGGAATTAACTCCCTTTTCTAGCCAGAGGCATAAATATCAAACCAGGTGATAAAATTAGTTTAAACCAACATCTATATAGACTAAATTTTTACATATTTAGTTTTTATACATTTATAACTAGCTGGGGCTCTTGCCTAGCCACCTTGGCTTTGGACAGCATTGTCCACATTGGTCTATTTTAAGTGCAAGAGTTTTATATTCTCTTTAAACAGGAATGCAAGTCAAAGACGTGGAGATCAAGTATTGTGTTTAAAAAGGACACTCTTGTCATTCGGGAAGTTAGAGAGGATGACATTGGAAATTACACTTGCGAGCTAAAATATGGATTCTTTGTTGTCAGAAGAACCACGGAGTTGACAGTTACAGGTAATTACAGGCTCTTTCTATCTCTTATATTTAGAGAAAAACCCTACTGAATATTTTGGTTCAAGTTGAGTGTTTTTGAGCCATAACACTTGCACACAACTTTGCTGTATGCCTAGGCATGGATAGCATTTGATACATATGATACATGAAAACTGTCCTGAATACTTCACAGTGGTATCTGTAATACATTGACAAGGATGGGTTTTGTAAAGTTTTGTAAGCTTGTGGGCGGTTTATTTATTTGTTTATTTATTTGAATGGTAAGTGTGGTCAAGGAACAGGGAAATTCAGAAAAAAAAAAAGTCATTATGTCTATCATACTCTGTCGTGTGATTAAATTACTTGGGACATGAAAATAGCTGTAGCAATAACTCTGCAATGCAAACTCTAATTCTCTTTGGTCATGAGAACAGCTGCAGCCACAACCAAAGTTCAGTAGCTCTGTCACAGTGAGACCATTGCAAGTCTGTGACAGGTGCTTGAGCAGCCCATGATGAAGGACAGGAGCATTTTTTCTCTGTTATTCTCTCCCCACTTTCTCTAGTTTATAGCTCAAGAACTTCCTGATCTGAGTCGTCATGTGGTTACCAATTAATCTATGTTACATTATTCTGATTACTTTTTAATCCATTTAGTCTTGGCTTCAAAAACATTTTGAAGTATTAAGTTCCACGCAGTAATTATGTAACATGAACAAACTCTATAATTCAGCAAACAGAAATGGCTTAAGATGCATTTAATATAAACTGCTTTTAAAGTTACAATATAAATATTTAAAATCCATTATCAATGAAAACAATATATGTACTGTAAGAGAAACATCCACAGCAGCAGTGAAGAACGGTCCATTGAATTTTCCATGCCTCACAGACCTCTAACCTCCATTTTACAATTATGTGAAACATGTAGCTGAACATACATGTAAGAGAAAAAGTGAGCTTTTACAATTATAGGATTACAATGGAAGGCAGGAGTACATCATGATCTCCATGTATATTTCCAGTATATTTCCTAAAACAAGGCAGAATGAGGATTTTTCTGGCAAAACAGAGGTGAATTAGATCCATACGGTTGAGAAGGAGGCTTGCATGTATAAATTCTTGAACCTTTCAAATATCTAGTAAACCCTGAAACAAATCTTCCAGAATGATTATGTGGGTTGTTCTTGATACTTTTTTTTGTTTCTAATATATAAATCTGAAGTACAGCAGCAATTAGTAGCACACTTAGATTGAGCATTAGGTTGAAATGCAGCAGTTTCCTTTAATGGTGAAAAGTTTGTTTTCTCTTTCACTGCATCCCGTTTTCCCTCCACATTAACAGAAATTATAGTCAATTAGGGAATGTAATTTTTCTCCCTTGGATGTGTCTGGAAATCATGTTGTTTATGTTGTTTTGGGAGATTCGAGTAATCAATCATATTTATTTAAACCCAATAACCAGGATCTCTTTGTTGTTGTATAGCACTGATTTATTTGGTCAGTACAGACAGGCAATTACAGTCGAATTATTAACCTCAGAGCAAACATCCATATACTCTATTTGATTGACTCTGATATAAAGAAAATACAGAAAAATTCAAGTGTGTGATTTATACCAAGAATATTGTGAATTATCTTTTGCAAAATTTGATACCTGGATTTCAAAAGTACGTATTTACTACATCTTTAAGTGATCCCTTCTGTCCCTTCGATTGATGCTCCACTGCACATCAGTATTTCAACAGGCTCAGATTGACAGAAAAGAGAAAGAAAAAAAGCGTTGGAACCAGATCATGTTACTATTTGCAGGAATAGTTAAAAAAATGTAACTCATCACTTGTAGTGTAGGTAGGAGTTCAGTATTTAATGTTTAACAAGACAGAGATGGAAAGAGACTTGGCTGATTTTGATGTGTTAAAAATGAATGAATTCATAGGGAGGGGACTATTCAATTTCCACCTCTGCAAGCCCCAGCAGATTTAAGGACAACCTCCAAATTAGTAAACTCTTTTAGTAGTACTGTGGAGCTTCATATTCTATTTTTAATATTATGTGAATAAACAGAACAAGCAGATAGATTTACTCACAGTAGTAATTTTTGTTACACCTGTTCCTCACTACCTCCCCTTCAGGGAAACTGAAGGATTCTCTTCTTTTTCCCACACCATGTGTTTAGTCAGAGCTGCTCTCTCCTTTAGGGAAACCTGCTGCTCTTACAGATAATTAACTATGGATGTAATTATAAACATGTTCTTTTCAATATTGCTGTTGTATATTCTTGTTACATTATAACCTCCATGCTTTACCTTAAATATCTGAGTGCCTCATAGGGAAACATGGAATGGCTCTTTTTCTGATTTATCATTAAAGCTGAAAAATACGAAGGGAATGCGCACATTTTGGAAAAGACCAAACTCACTTAATAGGTAGCATCCATCTCATCTAAGTATAGCAGTTGAAAAATATAATTTCCTTTCCTTTTAAAAAATGAGAGGGAAAAAATTGCCCAGTCTTAGCTTATATTAGAAGCACTCAATGCCACCTTGGGTACATCTTTGTAATACACCTTTACAGTATGAACTGCTTAATGGTTCACATTTTTTGTTTGTTTCTTGGGTTTTTTGTGGGGTTTTTTTGTTTGTTTTTTTTTGTTTAATTCTTTGATCTTATAGAATTTTATTTTTTTTTAAGATCTGTTTCTCACACTGAAAAAATATTATTGTCTGAGTGATTTAAATCAATGGCAGTAATTTCGCGTGTATAAGGCGCACCCTTTTGACTGAAATTTTGATTGAAACCCAGAAGTGCGCCTTATACATTGACAAAGTCCGGAAATTTGGGAACCAGGAAATGCGAGCCTGCAGCAGCCCCAAGATCACACGATTCTGTTACTAATTCGTTACTTTGTTGTGCACGGATCCTCGCTGCAAAAAAAAGTGCACCTTATACACCGGTGTGCCTTATATATGGATAAATTAGGGAAAGTTGACTACAGCCCAGAAGTGCGCCTTATACTCCGGTGCACCTTGTAGGCGTGAAGTTACTGTACTTTATTGTTCTGAGATGGGACCTAGAATTTCCCTGTTTCTCAAAACAAAAACTATACGCTGATTATTTTAGCTTGTAACTAATCAAAATATTCTCATAAAAAGCATAATTGGTAGGTTATTCAGTTTGTGGTTATGCAATTACACATTCTAAAATGTCTTACAATTACACATTCAAAAATGTCCTGCAATGTACAAAGTCATTTGTAGAGTTTTGTACTTCAGATTAGCAGGTTTTCTTTTATATGGGGAATTTTAATTAAGTCATACCTGCTGTCTCTAGCATAATTAATTAAGAATGTGTTTAGTATTGGGAAAGGATCCTATTAGAAAAATATAGTTTTAATTTAGTCATGGTGAACAAGATGGGTCGAAAATATTTTGCATCAGTGATTTCTTTTATTTAAATATTAGGTTCAATAATATTCTTTTCTACCTATAGTACTGAGGCATTTGTAAAACCTTTCTGCTTTTGAAGGGTTTTCTTCAGGTCAAATGAAGTCCAGCCTGTGTCTGAGAGAGAATATGTCTGCCCCCTGCAATAACATGCAGTTCTCCATCATGAACATCATAAAGCAAACAGACCCCATCATCCTCTCGGAACATTATTCATTCTGTTTTAGTTTTAAATATTGAAATACTTTTTCCATTTTGTCAAAAATAAGAAAACTTCATACCTTGAGGATGGATTCAGAGCTAATCAGTAGGTTCTTAATGCTGAAGCCTTTCCTCAGATATGCCTTTTGTTTTCTTTATTCATTGATTAGACCCTGAGAAGTTCCCTTGGAAACAATTCCTGCTGGAATGAGCACAATTTTAGATTTACTGATTCCAGCATGTTTACAATCAAGCAATAGGAATAATAAATAATATTTTTCTTATTATTTAAATTCAGCCTGCTTGGTTTACCAAATTTCTGCAGTAATCTTGAAAGTGACAGTTTACTCTTTTCCATCTTCAACCCACAACTTTTTCAATATTTAGGGTTTTAAAAAAAAAAAAAAAAAGGAATACTATTTTTCTCATTCAGTTATGCTGCAGTCAACTCTTAGTTCTGCTTACAGTTTGGGTTATGTTGAATAAGCTTTGTCTCGTTTGCTTTCTGACAGATTTAGTCTTCATTAGCATAATGGGAAATCTTAAATGACTACATGCAAGTATGTATTTATAGAACTGGAAAGATCACTGTAAAAAGAAATTATGTGAAGAAATAATCATGATTAAATTATTTATCTACCCTCACAGCTCAAAATGTGGATCCTTTATATACAGCTAGCCACCATATATTGTGAATAAAAAACAAACAAAAAAAAAACCTGAAAGGGACACACAAACACACACACACACACACACACACAAACACACATACATACTTTGAAGGTTATAGCCTGCTTTAAGTGGGCTGCATTTTAACTGTATAAGACAAAATCTTTACCATTTTTTCCCCGAAAAAGTTGTCTTCAATTTCTTCCAGGTGCGCTGCTCTTTCTCATTCAATACATCAGAATGCAGAGAGGTGCTGCCTAAGTGTGTTCCTCTTTATTTTTAGCAGGTGCTAAGTGAGAAAAGTATTAAAGACCAGAGTTATTTTCTAAGCATTTAGAGCTTTAGCACAGATTCTGCTTGGTTTCTGAAGTTAGTGACAGGTATGAACCATATTGAATGCACCCAGTGACTTCTTGATTCAGCTGATCCTAATAATTATCAGAACTGACGTTCATTCCTTCTGTTCGTCATTAATTTAATTCAATTCCAGAACATACTCAGATAGAAGTTCTATTTACCATTATTCTGTGCAAAGACTAATAAAATATAAAGCAAACAATAGACTCATTAGGAAAGCAACATGTTCAAAATAATAATCTAGCATTTTAAATTGCATAAAATCCTGTAGGTTGGGCAAATTTATGGCTGCAGAGTGGGATGATTTTTTTTTTCTTTTTTTTATTAGAAATGAGTGATTTTCTTTTACAGTGCAGTCAGTTTATTATGCCTGGAAAATAAGGGTTTAAATTAATTCCTTGTGTGTATTTGAATTATAATAGTCAAAAAATTTTGTTGATGTTTGATAAAATATTCTCCATAAATGTTCATGTAACACATTTATTGTAAATAGGTTTGGAGAGTTATTCAAAATCAGCCTTAAATGAAGACAGCAGTGAGCAAAGCTTTATGTATTTTACCTCAAAGGAAGTGCAGATGATGTAATGTACTCTATGTTATAAATTGAATAGATGAATTAGAAAATCAGCTTCAGCTGATGCAAAAGAGATGCAAAAGTTAAAGGGAGAAAAAATTCCAGATTCATTTTCGGCCTTCCTGCTGGTGACCTTTTGACATTTCATCCTTTGCCATGAGCTGATTTGGGGTGCCCACAAAGACCAGTTTTAATTATTAGAGATTATTCCTGTCATAGGGCAGAGAGAAGATCCTCTAGATACTAATTCAAAGTACAGTAATTTCACAATTATAAGCCGCATCTGATTATAAGCTGCACATCTGGGTAGACCACGGGATTTGTCCATATATAAGCCACACCCAAATATAAGCCGCATTCTTTTTTCTTTTAAAGCGAGGATCCATGTGCGACAAAGTAACAAGTTAGTAACAGAATCGCACCAGCGCGGGGTTTGGTGTCAGGTGCTCAAGTTGCAAACAGTTTTCATAGACCAGCAAAGCCTTTAAAGGCAGCCCCAGGTGCCCTCCCCGGCCGGCTCTCACTTCCAGGTTGGCATTTCACTGGGATTTGTCCATAAATAAGCCGCACCTGATGATTAGCCGCACTACTGGGGTAGGCTGGATTCTTCAATGAAAAACGTGCGGCTTATAATCGTGAAATTACTGTAGGTAAAGCCGGGTGGTCAAAACTTATTAAATAGAACAGACTCAATGAGCTTTAGAAGGAAAATTTTCTGTCTCTAAAATAAAGCTTGACTAATAACTTATTCCCTTTGGGCGATGTACTTATATTCTCTTCATTCTGGACAATGCCCTATTCCATGTAAAAGATACTGCTCTTTTTCTGCTATTTACCAAAAGTCCACCAGGATGTGGCCACTTGTTGATGATGCAGTCATGACTTCTGCTGGAGTCCTGTACTCCCTCTGGACAATACAGTGAGAGTAAAAGTCTGGAGGATGAATCAATAATTGGTATGAAATTGAAGAAATCTTAGTCCATAATCAAAATGAAGAATTCCACTTAAATTAATAACTTTGCTATTATGCAAGAAGTGCAGTCAATGACTGTGCATACTGTTGTTAAATTTGCAACTATTTTGCTTATTTATTTTTAAACTCTTTTTTTCTTTCTTTTTCCTGAAGTTGTTCGGTTTTTTTTTCAATTTTGGCTTTGTACGGTTAAAGATCAAGGTAAAGTAATAAGTCTAAACAAATTTGGTTTCCTACATTAAGTGAAGAAAAAAAATAGGGAAATGACATTTCCAAAATGGAAGTTGGTTTGTGTGAGTTAATTTCCCTTTCTTCATGAGTCATATGAGAATATTGAAATAAAAACAATGTGTGTGGATGTTGTTACCAAGATGATTTCTTCAATTTAGTGTAGTGAAGTTGTTAAGATGAGCTACATTCTACAGAGGGAAAGAATTTGCAGACAAAAGTTTATCAAAAAAATGAGTTAGTGACTACTAAATATATAAAAGACATATAAATGTGTAGTTCAATAGCATCTCACAAAATTAAATAAATCTGTTGTTAAGGCACCCAAGATGCCTGTTAAACAACCTTTTAAAAAGTAGATAAATTACATTGAATGTTAATGCTTCACGTTATTGCTGCGGAATCAGAAGACTTCATTTTACTTTTACGTTCCCCTAGAGTATGTTAAATCCACCAATACTGTCCTAACTGAGCATTTGTCATTTCCAAAGCTTTTCTTACACTGCTTTAGTGGAGTCTTCCAGGATGCTACTTTAATAAACCAGAGTATAAAATATACCAGTACAATAACATAAGGACCTTGTGTTGCCCCCATCCTAAAAACAATCTATATACATTCTTAAAAACAGTCTATACACAATAAGACTAACTGAATATTTAGCTTTAAAGTGGAGACCATTTTTCCAATGCTTTCAGTGTTGTTCAAATGGCTTAGGCAGATTCTAAACTCATAGCTATTAAGCAAAATAATATTGGGAATACATATGTTCAGAGAGAAATTCCAGAAATACATGTACCTGAAATCATTGCAATAGTTTTTATAAGCAGAAAATTTTTGTTTACAGAAGAAAAGACTCCTCATTTTAACTGCAGCAATGTGACATGGGGACATTTGTGTTAGTAGAATAGTAGACTCAAAATCATTTAGAAGGTATGTAATATATGTTCCACTATATTAGAAGAGTAACTTCTATTAAAGAGTCTTGACCTCCTCAGAAATATTGTCATTTTCCCTTCAACACCCCCAAAGGAAAAAAAGAGGCCTTTTATCATGCTCCTATCTTATAGTATTAAATAATCACCCAAAATATCAAAGTATGTAAGGAATAAAAAAACAATGATTATCAAATTTAAGAAACAAGTTTTACTTGGAATTCTATTGTAAGTGTGAATAAAGACTGAAACCTTAGTTTCTCTGAGATTGATGTCCATCTGTCCAGTGACTTGAAGAGTCAATATTTCATATTTTGATTTGCTGGTTATGAAAGATCAGAACTGATGTTAGTTTTAAAAATTGAAATAAGTTTTTTAAAATTCCAGCTCTGCAAATCTCCTTGATGTTTTATTGATTATTCTGTCATGCAATTTCTTTCAGTTAATGAATTCAATAATTCCCTAAGAGTAATTTAAATATACCTTCTTTATGCTTTAGTAACAGTCCAAAAAATGATGAACAAGAGAAGAAATCTTTTTTTTTTTAATCATAATAAGAAGGGAAAGGCTGCCCATCTTTTTCTTCATGGCTCTAAAGTACAGATTTTCATTCTGAATCTGGCTCAAACATCCCAATTTACTCACTTAGGTGAACAGTTTGTTTCAGTCCTTACTGGAATAAATTTGGGTAAAACACCTACTGACTTACTGGAAATAATACAGAGCTAAAACTCAGCAGTCAAAAGAAATAACTCTCTACTTAGAGTACTTTATCTGAAAAGTTTAAAAGGTAAAGATATGTTGAAGGAAATCAAAATTACTAAGTTAAAATTGTGTCATAATTTAATTTCTGATGCTTTACTTGTCTATGTTAGAGCTTAATACAGGAAAAAAATTTCACCAGCATTTTTTTTCTGTGTGAGTGTGATAACACACAATAATTTCTTGAATATGAAAAAAAAATTTGAACTAGCAATGATATTTTTCCATTTCTTTAATGTAATTTTTCCTTTTGCTTTGGAGTATTATATTCACATCCGGAATTGGATTCATTTTAAAATGTTAGATATAACTTCATAGAAACATGACTGAGGAGTGATAAAAATCAGTGAATTTCCTCCAAATTCTTTAAACAAAGTGAAGACGGAAGAACTGGAGTACAAAGATGTCCTGTGAGTTTTCTCCCTTTCTGAATCATTCTGTTTCACCTCACTGCATTCTCCCCATGTTCGACAAGAAGATTTTATTTTTCCAGGCACCCGAGATGGCAACAGACATTCTCAGCCTTTAATAAGCCCTTTGTGGAGCCACTATTCCCACTGCATGATTTTACTCAACTTGTGGAAGGTTTATTTATGGCGCATACATGATCTGTTGGGCCGTTTGGGTTTTTTTTCCTCTCCCACTGGCAAATGAGCTGGCTCCTCTTTGTGGCAATTCCACAGCATGACTGATACTCTCTTTATGCCAATGTGCTGAACATCAAATGAGTTGAGTTTTACAGAATTCCACTTCCTTCTCTTGACTATCCAAGGGCTTACACTGACAAACTCAAATGTAGATTTATAATATAGGCATCTACATCACAAGAATCCTGCGTTAAGGTTTTACCGTTGCTGTGGCTATAACCTTTGGAAATGGCAAGCTGGCTGTACATAATATTTCCTTGTTATAAATCAAGCACAAAAATTCATGTCGACTTTTCAAAGCAGACAAATACAAATTTGTAGTAGAAATATTATTTGTGTTTTGAACCAGATGTACAGCTGGGGAAAAAAAAATAAAAGCTTTTGGGTGTACAAGGCTGTCTTTAAATCTCAGGGGCTTAATATACCAGTTGGTCTAATAAAATATATTGCTTTTACCTCGACATGTCTAAAGCAACATTACTGTTATTATTTTTCATGGTATTTAAGTTTTCTTAGGATGGAATCAATCAGAGTGGGCATTTCTTAAAGCTAGCTGCAGAGTGCAAAATAAGTATAGGGGTTTTTATTAAAATATAGCTGTTTTGATTAATTTTGGCAGTTAAAATAAATTGTGCTTCACATGTAACAATGAGTTTCCCTTTTTCATTCTGTGCTTTATTTCAAAGTGATGATTGTGACTACAAGATAACTGGAAGCTTTCCTTTTATACTTCACTATTCTCAATTCAACATAAACTAAATATAAAGAAAGATGAGACCTCTTTGAGAACAAAGGTTTTGGTTTGAGAGCAACAGTAAACAGAATAAATGTTTTATTAGGAAGCAGGTGGGTTACGATGCTTCAGTGTAGAGATGGTAAATTTTTTTTAAGCTCCTATTTCTGTTCAGTATATCTTCTAACAGGGCATTTTTAATGTTGCTATCATTTGTCTTTAATGCCCAGGTGGGTAGAGAACTGAGAGGTGATTTTTGTTTTGTTGTCATACAGCTCTGCCAGGAAACCTTCTCTCTTCCACGCACATCCAAGTTGTTGCATTCCCCGACTCAACATATGTTTGCCCTTCGATCTGTGGAACTTACCAACAGGAAGAAGGGTCCTATTACCTGACCCTCGACCTCTCCTCCCCCTGTAAGGCTATATAACCTGTATACCATGTGCTCGTCTCTCTCTTCCTTTGTTCCCCCACGAATAAATCTTGGAACCAAGCCAACAAGGGACAGAGCCCTTCTTTTCGCTTACTCATGACACAGCGTCCTTCTATTTCTAATTAGCTAGCTGGGAATATTGGCACTAGAGATAATAGCTGTGTTACCAAGTAAGAAGTGCAACTTCTGGTTGCCCCACGACTTTCATCCTGGCACCAGAGCCCAAGTACCAGCTGCCTTAAAGCTTCCCATGCTGGACCTGCCCTACCATGCCACCCCCTCTGACTCTTCAGTTTCACTGACAGGTTCCTATATTTGTATTTTGGAGTTGGTAATTGCTGCTCAGTCCGTGATTTCAGTGGCCCAAGCCCTTCTCTCTCAAAACCTCTTTGCCCAGCCTGCTCCACGACCACCAGCGATGCATTTTGGGTCTTGGTGTCACATGCAGGATGTGCAGCAGCAGGAGGTGCCTTTCAGGGGCCCCAGTGCCTCCCCACAAACACTGCTCTGGTGGTTCCTGCCCTCCAGCAAGCCTCCCACCTGCCCGTCCCACCTGGGCAAAACCCAGGGAGCAGCAGTGGATGAGCCAGGTGTGGGAAGAAGGGCAGCACAAAAAATCCCCTGAGACAGAGGCAGGAGGGACCTCTGCTCCTGCGGGGCCAAAGCGAGCACCTCCCCACCCAGCCACAGCCTCCAGCCTGGCAGCCACCCCTCCATGCAGGGGCAGAGCATGGCTGACATCCCGTTTGGAATTTTCAGGTGTCTGCTCCTTCAAAACAATTCCATTAGTTTTTTGGAATTTTTGAGCTAGCGTTCAGAATTCAAAAAGTCACTCATGAATAACTAGGCAAAGGGCAAAAAATGCATTGTGATAAGCTCATTTAAATAGAAATAGGCTCATTCCTTTGTGTGGGTTGCATATGCTTTTTTATTTTTTTTTATTTAATATTTTGATTTCTATGAGTAAATTTGGTTTTCTGAGGAACTACTCTGACACCCCCAGGATAAAGGAAAAATTAAGGCCAGATGAACTGTTTGTCATTTTCATACATCTAGCACCGTCTAGAAATTTTGCTTACATTTGAGCAATGACAGTTTATTAAGATGAATGGGGGGGTCAGGAACAGAAATTTAGAAAGAAAAGACTCTTGCAAAATGAGGATAATATGATATTTAGTGGAGATTATGTGATCACAGCGGCAAAAGCATTTATTTTTTTCCCTATTCTCATCCATAAATAAAAAAGCTATGCACTTATTAGGAAACAATCCTATTCTGCTATTTCTCTTACTAAAAGAAGCTCTTAAGACTGAAGAAAAATGCTTGAAAGATCTTGTCTGGCTTTTGAAAACTCAAGGAAATTTCAAAATGCTTTTTCACTTATTCTGTAATGTCTTATTCTAATATATTATAAATGGTAGTTGGCAGATTACATCTCATATTTTCAAAAGCTAATGTCTGTATGCTCTGCTCTAGATGTCTTCTTGTCTATGTGGTTCAGAAACATCTTTGTGATCTGTCATAGTAGTTTTGATACGCACATAATGCTGAGAGAACAAGGATTTATAAACTCCTTTCAGAAAGACATTCAGGTAGAAGTGCCTGCTAGGGGTGGGCAGAAAGCATGGAGCACTGAAGGTGTCTTAATTTAGACTATAGCATGTATAAATTGGAATACAATTTTATAAACACAAGTTCAGGTCTTTTTTTAACTTAATAGCTCCTTGAGACACATGATAACTGTCAGTTTTGGTTTTTTATGATCTGTAATTTGAAAACCACAGTTCTTTAAATTGCTACTTTATTAAAAAAGAAAACAAACCCAAACAATATAAATTATGGAAAGGGGGGCTGGACCTTACAGGCCAAATTATAAGATTTTCATGACTTAAAAGTTTTCTTTCCATTTTTGAATGTATGGCAAAGTCACTCCTCTAAGAAGACATGAGAGCTGATCTGGTTTCCTTATTAAACTGAGTGCTTTAGAGTATCAAAGGGCAGAAAACTTGCATCAACTTGATTAAAAACACTATAGAGAGTCAACAGAAAAATGATGAATCTACTTTTGGTATTTTAAAAGGATTTTGTGGGCAGAAAGGAAAGGATTTTTTAATAAGTTAATTGTTGCAGAATGAATAACTACATGTGTGTAAGGTTCTTATAGTTCCTGCTCAGGTATATTATGGAAGAGTAAATAAAATTAGTAGAGGAAAAAATGGAATTCTGATTCAAAAACTGAGTTGGAGGTGGTCTTAATTCTTGTTTGCTTATGGCAATTAATAACATCAAGTTAAAAATACTGAACTACTGTTAAATTTTCATTATGTGGATTTTATCTTCAACATGCATGGAAAGAGGGTATTTATTTTTTAGAGGCCTTTCAGCACTGTCACCAAGTTAGGATGGAAAAAAATGTTTTCTGCAATTTCAGCCATTAAAAGAGAAGTTAAGCCAGTGGTCTGGAAAGGATTTTGAGAAAAGGAAAAAATAATTTGCACTGGGTTGGTGCATTGTTATGCTAAAAATTTGAAAGAGGGTTAAAAGTATACTAATCTACATCTAAGAGATATATGGTGACTTTTTACCCATTCTAATAAAAACAACAGCGACATTACTATTAAAACCAGTTTTAAGTCTTGTCATTTTAATTATAAATATTCAAGTGTTTTAATTAAACACATACACACAACCATTCATTACATTCCAATGGAGTTTGCTGACTACCAGTCGGCAGAAATAAATTTATTTTCATTGTCCAAAAGTCTTTGTCAGGAGAGGAGAGGAGAGGAGAGGAGAGGAGAGGAGAGGAGAGGAGAGGAGAGGAGAGGAGAGGAGAGGAGAGGAGAGGAGAGGAGAGGAGAGGAGAGGAGAGGAGAGGAGAGGAGAGGAGAGGAGAGGAGAGGAGAGGAGAGGAGAGGAGACACACAGGTTGCTTTTGCATTTGTTTTTTTGAGGAGAAAAAGAATAAACAGTTCTAAAAGTGCTTAGCTGTATTTGACCTTTATCAAATTTTGAGTAACACGGCATTGAAGAAATATATTGAACTTTCTGCCCTGGAAGGAAAATACGCTTTTCACAAGAGAAAGACAATTTAAAAATCCTGCTCTATGTTTAGGAAGTTCTTCTATGAGATAAGAGGCAGACACTTTATGCCTATAGTAATACACCAACTCTTTTTCCTAAGTAAGATGACAGTTTGTCTGGGTGCAGGAGAAGAATAGCTGTGAATTCAAACCAAAGCAGTAGAATTGCTGTTGATAGACCAATTGTTTAACACAAACATATATTTATTTTTACTGTTCAATGGGAGCCTGCAACACCCCCTTAAAGATTTGTGGTGTACAGGAGAAAATGAATATGCAAATATACAAGGAGTAAGAGGTTTCTACCAATAGAGATGGGAAAAGATATATGTAGAGAAGGCAGTGATTTGGTTTTTTTTCTACAGGAAGTCCAGTGTAAATGCAGCTATGATTTTCCCTACTGTGGGAATATGTACCATTTTTCACAAGATAGTGTTGACACTAAAGACTGGTGAGGTAGTCAGAAGTTCTGAATATATTTAAATGAATACAGTTGTATCTGTCATCATGAATGGCTGCTATAATCACAGCTTTTAAAACCCACTGTTGGCTTCAGCGCTCCATGGTACAATGGAGCTCTTCAGAACTACAATAGTTGTTGACATTCCATTAAAGAAAACAATAGAAGTGGAATGAATATGCTTAGATTTCTTTTTACTTTGTACAACTGATTTATAAAAAGAAATAGCAGAGGGAGAGAAAAACAAGACAAACCACTGTGAAAAGTAATTAAAGATATGAATAATTGTGAGGGTAAAATACTGCTACCGTTATAGAGGGAGTATTTGTCACTCTTTAAACTATTAAATGGATTTTTAAAAATTTAATATCAGTATATCATTAGGATTATCATAGCTATGGCATCGAATTTTGATTCTAATTTCTGTTAAAAAATAAGGTTATATAAAGTTTTTAATTTATCATTTATATACCAGCAGGCTGTATAACAACTGTGAGACAAGATTTGCTCAGTTTAAGCCATAAGACTTTAGATTCTAACTACTGAGAAGTTCAAAGGTAATGGATGCTTATTTAAAATTTTGCATTATATATTTCTGTTTATATTAGTTGGTGATGAATGTACCCCACCTGAATCTCATTGAAATGATGCTTTCATGTAAGTTTGCTGCCCAAGTTTGTATAGAATGATCCTGTGAAAAATCAGCCAAGAACACAGCTAGACATCATTTACTTGTTTAAAAAAAGCGTGCATTCGCTCTCCCCCTCCAAAGGGCAGCTCTCAAAATCATTTTAGAATTTCTATGAAATATGTTGAAGAGCTTTGCCTTTACCTGTCAGCTTTGCCTTTACCTGTCATCATGAAATACTTCAACTGCAGCATGCAGTCTTTTCCTGTTTGAAAAGCCTTTATAACTGTTATGCTCATTCCAAGGAATATAGAAAGTGAGAGGCTCCAAATTGCCTTTTAAGCTATTACTACGTAATCCACTGCATGATGTTCCTCTACTTGCTGAGTTGCTTTTATTCTAGAAATGGCATTATAGCAAAGTAAACAACACTGTCAAATATATAAAACTTTTTTTCTCCCTCCTTAGGTTATGTTAGCTACCTATGTTAGCTACAGAATTTTGAGAGATATCTCTGCATCTTATGCACAAATGGTAAATAATATTGAAATATAAATGCATGAAGAGTATTACAATAGGTTTTTAAAATACTAAATTAATGTTTAATATGACTTTATTATACAAATAATCTGTCACAGCCAGTAAGCCCTCCTCCTCCTGCTGCACTGAGCAAAAGCAGAACACCTTAGCTATGAAAAATTAAAAGTACAGTAATTTCATGACTATAAGTCTCACCTGATTATAAACCGCAAATCCGGGTAGCCAGGCAGACCACAGGATTGAAAAAGGTGCAGCTTACAATCGTGAAATTACTGTACTTTTAATTTTGTCTGCTAAATTTAAGATGGGACTTTTACATCCACATACCAAATTGATTTTAAATAACCTTGATTGTCCTTTGAGACTTGATTTGCATGCCTGGAACTTCACGAAGCATTGTTAAACAGGTTAGAGTGCAAGCTGTAAATATTGAAATTGTGAGTCTGAGGCAGCTTGACACCTAGACAAGCATTTAAAATTCTTCTAATCTTTTTTTCATATGTCATCTGTAAGAAAGTGAATGCTTGCATTTGAAATCAAACCTTTAAAATTGCTGTCTATTCCACAGTTTTCTTTCTGTGAGATTTATCTCTGCCTAATACACGAGGAAAAATAACTAAAATTATTTCTAATATCTTTTTTTCAGAGTCATGAGCCAAGTCTTAATTGTCAGTGAAATAAGAAAGCATGAGTAAACGAAAAACAAAATAAATAGAGAACTTATACTGTGTGGAAGTGAAGAAATTTGGGAAGAGGAAATGTTAGAGAAGGCAGATATTGCAGCAAATGTGGCTCGAAAACCCTTAGTAGTACTAGTGGTAATTAACTATTAAGATATGCTGCCTAAAAGATCACAATGTTCACAAGATCTTTTTTCTGAATGTCAAAATTTTGTTACTTGTATAGTAGTTCCATCAGATTATGATTTTTGTGACACTGCAGGAGTCAGTGAAATGTCACCCCTGTCTGGCAGTCATTCTTGGAAAACAAGCTTACCAAGAAAGTAAACAAAAACACATTCTAAACTGCTACTGCAATACTGCATTACAAGAGCAGTCAGAGGCAGGAGCTTTCTGTGTGTGTTCAGACACTTCAAGGTTGGGAGATATTTAAAAAAAAAACCACTTTATTTTCACTCCTGATGAATTCAAAGAATTCAAAATCTCTCAGACATCTGTAGTAGATTCATGAAGAAAAGGAGAACAATTTATAGATTAACAGGCATATCTCATTGTGATTCCTGTCAGAAAATGTCTACATCACAGAAAATTCTGTTACAGTCAGCAATAATTGGCACCCTCTTTGGTCATCTCAGAGAAGATGAGACTTGAATGGTTTTACAATACCAGCCTCACTATTAGGCAGAGTCCCAAAAGTACATTGGAGTGCAGGGAGGATGAAGAAACCTCTCTGCTTGGGTTGACAGATAAAGAATTTTGTTGATGACATCATGATTCTTTGCAACTCAGGATAAGTAACTTCATTTGATACTAAATGGTCTTTGTCCGGTTTCTAGACATCTTCCAATAGTTTGCCTGTGGCTGATACAGAAATGGAAAAAAACTTATTGAATGACAAATCAAGATGTTTATTGAAGTGTTGCCTACATTCAAATTGGGTTTGGTGTTTTGTTTGTTTGGGGTTTTTTGGGGGTTTTTTGGTTGGTTTGTTTGTTTTTTGTTAGTTTGTTTTGTTGTTGTTTGATTTGGGTTTTTTTATGTTACGTTGTTTGGTTTCATTTTTTGTTTTGGTTTGGTTTTTTTTTCACACAGAAAAGAAGAGAATTTGATTATCTGGATCACAATTTAATTTAAATGTATTGATCCCTACTTAAGGAGATACTCAAATTACTCCTAGATTGTGATCTGCCTGGGGATCAGGCAGAGTTGGGCTGAACTGCAAGCATTTATGTTGAGGGACTGTGATGTATTCTGCTCAACTTGCGCAGTATCAGCTTTAATATTTATTAACCAGTGTTTTTAGCAGTTGGACTTGATAAAATTAAGGAACTTTTCCAACTTAAACAATTCCCTGATACTATAATTCTATGAAAGCAGCTGTCGTATTCTCTGATGCCACTACAAGATGCCTTCAGCCCAGCCATATTTTTCAGCCACATAGTTCAGTAGCTGAGAGTAGGCATCAGCGTTAGTGTGTGCACTAGCTCTTAACAATGGTCTGGAAAGAAGATGATTCTCTCCTCTTTGAAATTTGAAATTCATCATTGCTCATCAGGATCCCAGACTTCATTGGGTATTCTCTGAATATTTTTCTAACTTCAAATAATATTTTGGAGCTTTAAAATCAAGTTAGAGACAGTTATCATGAGACTAATGTGGTTTTATATAATTTTTTTAATGGTATTAAACTAATTAATTTGTGAGTATTTTTTGCTTAAATCATAGAGAATGGTCTTTGAATAGAAATTCATAGGATAAAAAAATCACGATTTGCACTCAGAAAGGTAGTATTACAAACAAACAAACAGAACCACACCAGCTAGCAGCAGAAGTCAGTGCTATCCTCTCCTGCCTATCCCAAAATGTGAAAGGAAAGCAGAAAACTTTCACTCTGCTGTCAGTATTCTGCCCAAATTTCAAGCCACTGCCTTGAAGTTCATGGTTGCATTGCACTTCTAAAGCTCCCATCTCTTCAAAAGTGATGCAAAATTAAACATTGAACTTTGCTCTGAGAGCCAAGACAGACACTGGAATTTTCCTTAATGTTCAGTTGAATTTTCCTGTGCTGCTCCCTGCTGGATCTCAGCTGCCCACAGCCCTGCTCCTTGAAGGTGAGTTGTGCAAGATGCTTCCCAGCAGCACCCACCTGGTAATTGTTTTTCTGGCTAAAGTTTCCAGAGCTTCTAAACCAGGCAACACATCAAACTGGCAGTGAAAACTGCACAATACATGGTTGCCTGTGACTGTCAAACCTCCTGGAGTGGTGCTGGCAGGTAAGAGCTGCTCATTGCTAGCTAATCTAGATTTTTCTAGCGAGTTGAAGACAGGTTGGATGTGGCAGTGCTGGGATCAGTCATTAGCTTCGTACTCAGTAAAATGCAGAAAATGTTCTCAAACACATTTTCCAATTTCCTTATTACAAATAAAGGCATGGAAAATTTTTGGTGCTTGCCTTCCCAGTCACCAACTCTTCCGATCACATTCTGAGGGACAGAAAAGTCCCCAGATATTTGCTTCAGATTTTGTAATTACAGCTTGGTTCATAATTTTATTACATGCCTAAGAGCATTTGGACATCAGAGGAATGCATCAGTCACATTGAATGATTTATAGAAAGACTTTTGTTTTTTTTTACGTTAAACTAGCTATTTAAAAAATATAATGCTTTGAATTAATACTGCTCTGAGTTTTGTAATTGCAGACAAGAAAAGGACACCTGTGAAACATGTAGATCTACAGAATAGGTAGTTGCAACTTTATTTGCCCAATAGGTATTGTCTGGATAATAATACAGGCTGAAGTTCCTTCCCGGATTATCATCACTGACCCTCAGACCATTTTAAGAACTACAGTAATTTCACGATTATAAGCCGCACCTTTTTCATTGAAGAATCCAGCCTACCCCAGTAGTGTGGCTTATATTCAGGTGCGGCTTATCTATGGACAAATCCCAGTGAAATGCCAACCCAGAAGTGAGAGCCAGCCAGGGAGGGTGCCTCGAGCTGCCTTTAAAGGCTTCGCTGGTCTATGGAAACTGTTTGCAACTTGAGCACCTGACACTAAACCCAGCTGGCAGAGATTGTGTTACCAATTTCTAATTTGTTACTTTGTTAGACATGGATCCTTGCAAAAAAAAAAAAAAAAAAAAAAAAGTGCGGCTTATAATCAGGTGCAACTTATAATTGTGAAATTACTGTAGATGCCCTTCCCCTCACACAGCAGTGAAAAGCTGGATCAAATGGGACTCTCCTGCCTTCCCCAGGAGGTCAAGGCTGAGTGTCAGAAGATATCTCTGCCATTAGTGCTGCTTTGGAAGAAAAAAAATACCTGTTCAGCAAGACTAAAATATCTTTAATTCTGATTTTTTTTCCATGTAAACCTTTCCTCTCTGTCTCTTGCTTATTAAGGAACTAAATACCTTACAAAGTGAAAAATAGGCAGGACGTTCATAGAACCATGTGTGTACACATAGGTATACACATGATATAAATAAGTTATAATAATAATAGGTTGCTCAGACCTGAAACATAATTCCTATGAACTCAGTTTTTCTCTGATTTTGACCAAAATGAAGACTCTGTCTTTTCTGGTAATTTCTGGTGCTAGTCATGGTACATCAGGCTCTTGGCTACCATTTTTAATATACAAAAATTCTCAGCTTTAGCATATCAATTATAAATATCTAATTCATTGCAGTGATTACCTTTGCTAAAGCACTGCTGCCTTGTTTAGAGTAACCTCCTAGAAAAATAAGAATTACGAAAATAAAATTGTTTTGCTCCGTTCTCTTATGACTTCACTGAAATAAATTTGCATTAATAAGATTAGAAGAACAGAGGATTGTTCATTTGAAAGACAATAATATAATAAAACTGAAGTAGGACTCCATTGCCTTGAAAAAGGGACTGATTTTTTAAAGAATTTGTTTCTCAATACCTACTTAAATAAATAAGCTTTTTAAAACATGGTAGAAGCTGATTAATTAACAAAAAAAATTTACTTTGGAAAGAGACTGCAGCAAAATAGCCTTACAATGACAATCTTATTCTTTCAAAACAGCTCATATCTTTGCCATTTGCAAGCTTCCAGTTCTTTGCCAAAAAAAAAAAAAAAAAAAAAAAAATTTCAAAAAGCAATATAATAGAATGACAGAAGAAAAATATGATATTAAATTGGGGTAAATACATTTTCTTCAACACTTCTGTTCCTTGAAGGATAAATATTTCTGATTCTAGTTCCTATGAAAACATTGTAATAAATGTCATTAACTGTGGAAATGTGAAGCAGAAGAAACTGCTTGGAGGTAGGAGGGATATTTCCTCTGCATTTGGCATTTAAAACAGGTCTCAGAATGGTAAAACCTATTTTAGTATGATAGGCTGCAGCCAATATGGAGATATTATCTATTGCTGAAATTGTTTCTGAAAATAATCGTTATCACAGAAATTCCAAGAAAGTTTGCTGGTATTTTCGTTCTGGGATTATTTTTTTTGTTGTTGTTTGAATTTGAGGTAATACTTTTATTGGAAAACTATGCAGCATTTTTTCCAAGCAGCTTTTCTAATTTCTTTCTTTGCTATATATATATATTAAAGTAATACTGACAGAGACCAAGAAAGGGGGGGGAAAGGAGTATGAATTTGTGTATAATTTAGCTGTATTCTCAAAGAAGAGAAATGTTTACTGACAAATATAAGAGGGCATTAAAGGCCCCTTTGACAGAAGCTTACTCTGTATTACTCTTTCACAGGACCTGAGAAATGATGGTTCTTTCTCCATGGTGAGAGATGGAGGTCAGCACAGAGTTGCCTTTCTGAAAAAAATTGAAAGATAGTGCCTCTCAGAGGAATGCACATTAGTGTCAGTATCACACTTTATGGAAGAAAAGTCAATTTTAGGCAGTAGGGCTGTGGTTTGACGAGTCAAACCTCGCTGAGAGGACAAATTGTGTCGTTATAAACACTGACATTACTACCCAGTATGCGTCAGAATTATAGTCCAAAGCACACTGAGCCCTAGGCCTAATTGTGATTGTAGATCAGGTTTAGCTCAAAGAAGGGGGAAAAAAAACTCATAAATTTCTTTTTTGGATTAATATCCATGCTACAATTTCCTGCTTCCTTCATGAGGTGTTTCTGTCCATCAGAAACTGCCCTCTGTCCATCAGAAACTGCACTCTGTCTATCAGAAACCACTCTCCAATAGACTTCCCTTAGAATACCGTTGTATTATTTGTGCAAAAGAGTCTTTAAAGGTTTGTGTTGGTGTGAGACTGTTTTAGTTGGGACTGGAACTGCCTTATGTTTGCATCTATCAGGTACTTAGAGCATATCTTGATCCTCTATGGGGAAATACATCTATGGCCCAGCTGACTGGAAGTCTCTGTTATCAGAGAGTCTGATGCCAAAGGCTGACATCACTTTGGGCTCTTACAGAATTTGACAGTAATTTCACGATTATTAGCCACACCTTTTTCATTGAAGAATCCAGCCTACCCCAGTAGTGTGGCTAATCATCAGGTACTGCTTATTTATGGACAAATCCCAGTGAAATGCCAACCTGGAAGTGAGAGCCGGCCGGGGAGGGCACCTGGGGCTGCCTTTAAAGGCTTTGCTGGTCTATGAAAACTGTTTGCAACTTGAGCACCTGACACCAAACCCTGCTGGCGTGATTCTGTTACTAATTTGTTACTTTGTCGCACATGGATCCTCACTTAAAAAAAAAAAATAAAAAATATGCAGCTTATATTCAGGTGCGGCTTATATATGGACAAATCCTGTGGTCTACCCGGATGTGCAGCTTATAATCAGATGCGGCTTATAATTGTGAAATTATTGTAGCTTTTGAGTAACTTTTAATGGTGTGTGATACTTCTATACATTATGAGCTTTCTATATTAATTTTTTAAAAATTCCTTGTGTTCCTGTTGTCATCTAGTCTCACCTCTTACTTAAATCAGAAGCGCAGGGTACAGTTAGATTTATTGTAAGGAAAACATGAATATGTGTTCTGCTTTTGAATGGTAGGAGTGCATAAAGTCGTGGAAGAGGAAATGCAACAAAATTAGCTCAAATTTTGCTCTTAAATAAGTAATTTATAGGATAAAAATGGATATATCTTAATACTGAATACCTTTATTAAATTAGTAGCTTCCAGAAGTGTAGGTGTGACATGATGTACAGACCCAATATACTCTCTTACAAACCCAAATATATAATTATTACTAAGATCCTATTTTAGTAATGCTAAAAACTTCTTGAGGAATTTGTTTCATCTTGGTAAAGTTTTCCTGGCATATTCATGATTCTAATTTGATAGTGTTTCAAAGAATGTAATTTATTTTTTTAACTTTTATGAGCACATTTATCATTTTCTTAACAACAGATACCCTGATTGCTATGTTTTAATCATAGATAAAAGTATTTGAGTAATTCTGAATACTTTGAATTAAAGAGTAGGGAAAAAAAGTCTGATGTTGCAGTAGTAACAAAATCAGGAGTGATTTAATCTTAAAACTATTGACCAAGGCTACTGCTCTTAGAGCTGTAAACAAATAGCATATATAAGTAATTCTGGATTAAATGCATGTAAAATGATGAATAATCAGCTTTCCTTCACGTTCTCTCTCTCCCTGAACACCCAAATTATTTCAAAAAGCAGAATTGCAACACTAATTTCCCAACAGATAGCAAACCTAGTGAACAAAACATAGATTTGTAGCCTAATACATTAACTTTTTACTGAAGTAATAAGAGAGTAGTTACTGTGTGTATTTATGTTTTTTCCTAGGCAAATGAAATAGCTACTGAATTCTGCATCGAAGGCAAACACTGAGAAATTTAAATAGGACACATATTCATACAGGATATGTTTATTATTGGTTATATATATCATTTAATATTTAAAAGCTCTTTTATCATGTACTGTAACTCATGGAAATAAGCTTTCTTCTTACTTTTAGTCTTGGGAAATGGTTTTCAGTTAGAGGATTCTGGGATTTAATTACAGAACTTTTAAGAAGCTCTTGTTAAAGGCACTAAATCTGCCCTGAAACAATCCATATCTCCACATTTGGTCTATAGTAGTTACACAAGGAAAAATGAAAGAACTGAATGTCATGACCATGACATATCCCAAGAATGTTTTTCAGTCTCCTCTCACTTGGAGTTCAGGGAATTTTTCCACTGCTCTCTGTAATAATAGTCTTTTCCTAAACTCCATTTCACTTTTTTTTTTTACAGTTCCATGTACCTTTAAAACCTCCATGAGATCTTGCAGGAAGGAGTTCAGCACTTCTAATCAAGCATTATGTGAAAAATCATCTTTTTTGCTTGGTTTGAAACTTTTTTCCGTTTGTAGTTAGACACTGATTTTAAGCTACATTGCTGAAAACCAAGAACAAAGCTGCTTTAAAAGTTTTAGCAGAGGGTTCAAAGAGATGTAGTTGTTATGCTGTTGAATATTCTTGCTCTCAAATCTAAAAGTATATTATTTCAAATCCTCCGACTAAATGGTAATGCAAAGGATGCCCAAACCAATGAAAATACTTCATAATTCTCAGAGGTACAAACCAGGTCTCAAAAATTATGTATCCTGGGATTTTAATCTGCTCAAGAAGGATGTAAAGTATGACTTTTTTTGGCTGCTTTGGAGGTATTCAGTCTCTCATTATTTATTCCCAGCTTTACTTAGAGTGTTAATTTATTTTACAGCCCCAGAAGTTAAGGCAATCAGATAAAATAGTGATCAATTTAAAATACCAGTTGTATCACCAGTCTCCTAGATATACTCCCCGAGTCTGAAGTAATCTTGAAAACCCTCAGAAGAAATAAATTTCACAAAAGCACAGTGTGGTGGTGGCCATACATAGCTTTGTCTCACCTGTTTATAGCCCTTGGGCCAGAAAACCATGAGTGATTGATCTTTGCTGCTCATCTGGGCTCTTGCCAACATCAGTGATGGGCTGATTCACACAGATGTGTCTGTTTCTTGCTTACTTCCTTAGGGCAGACAGTATTCCCTTCCCATGGCTGTGGTGGGTGAGATTTCATCCATTCAGGGTCAGCAGTCACTTGGGGCTGATGACAGCTGAGCAGTTGCAGATGACAAAAAGAGCAGGCTCAGGGCTGATGAGCTCAGGTGCTCTCAGATTTCTACTACTCTTTTCCACTCTGACATTTACCTTATGTGTACCTTCATTTTCCTTTGGAAAGGGAACACAATTGTACTTTCCTTGTCTTGTTTTTTAGAGAATATATCTCTTTAGATCATTCTTTTCTTTCTTCCTGTGTGTTGAGGTCTCTTGCAAGTTCTGCAGCATAAATACCAAGTGACAGTGTTCCCTATCAGATATGCTGGATTTAGGATACATACAGTAATTTCACAATTATAAGCCGCACCTTCTTCAAGGTAATTTAAAATCAATTTGGTATGTGGATGTAAAAGTCCCATCTTAAATTTAGCAGACAAAACTGAAAGTACGGTGATTTCACGATTATAAGCTGCACTTTTTTCATTGAAGAATCCAGCCTACCCTAGTAGTGCGGCTAATCATCAGGTGCGGCTTATTTATGGACAAATCCCAGTGAAATGCCAACCTGGAAGTGAGAGCCGGCCAGGGAGGGCCCCTGGGGCTGCCTTTAAAGGCTTGGCTGGTCTATGAAAACTGCAACTTGAGCACCTGACACCAAACCCCGCACTGGCGTGATTCTGTTACTAACTCTTTACTTTGTCGCATGTGGATCCTCGCTTAAAAAAAAATAAATTAAAAAATGCGGCTTATATTCGAGTGTGGCTTATATATGGACAAATCTCGTGGTCTGTCCGGCTACCCGGATGTGCGGCTTATAATCAGGTGCGTCTGATAATTGTGAAATTACTGTATTCTTTTTCAAAAATCATCACTTTTTCATCTAACCCTTTTCCTTGTTGCCCCCAATCCAGAAATTAGTATGACAGCAAAATAAATACCAAGTTAGTCATAGCAAACTATTTGAGTACCTAAATATCCAAACCCACAAAATAAGCTTTCAATTGCTCACATGTCAGGATTTCACATTATTCATCATCAGAAAAATAAGCAAAAAATAAAAATTGAGAAAAATTATGCACTTTTTATTAGTAAAAATGTATGGTTGTCATTAAAGAGAGCAAAAGAGGTCCAGCATCCGCTAAAACTGGAACAAGTTTTTCTATATGAACAGATTCTTGCACTCTACACTTGCTCTCATCCTTGAATGTGTACCAGTATAAAATAATTCCAGTAACACCCTGGAGAGATGTGAGCCATGCACTTCTCATGTAGAGATGTCACAGCACACAGGAATTAAAACTTGATCACATAATTGCAAAGACCTTGTCACATAAAATGACGACTCAGAACACGTTAGGCCAGGATTTGAAACTGATCAACAATTTCCTGTGCTGCTGTTGTACAGCACAATTAGGATGAGGACAATATTAGTAAGAGATACTCCCATGTGGTAATATGTATTTTAACCTCATTAAACACTCAGCGAATAGAGTTAGGCTTATGTCTGAAAATTAAACACTGATGCATATAAAATATATTACTTGATGCAACTAATAGTGGAGAATTTCTATAATGGCAATGTTAAATCTGCTCTAAATAAATTTGGAGGCAATAGTAAGGGTTTCAAGTACTAAAAATCTGATATATTTTACCTTTTCACATTACTAATGAATTTATTTTCTTAGTTTTGCTGCTGAATTAATATGGCTGGGATGAGAGAATCAATATTTTCTCACCAGTTTGAATTGATCATGTTTTCAGACTGCAACACCATATTTCTCAGTGCTTTCTGGCTACAAAGTTGTAAACTATCAAAACATGCAGACTTTTCAGAAGCTCAGAAGGCTGTAAAATCAAAGGTGGTGTTAAGAATGGTGCTCAAATTCATCTCTGTCTTCACTATTTTCCATTGTTGTTCTTATTTGCATGGGGTGGAATATTTGATCCATAAAGAAGGTGAGGGAGGAGTGTTTTTGAAGACTTGATGGGAGCATAAAATCAATATATAGGAAGATTTCAAAGTGAATCTTTTTGAACCTTTACATTTACCTGCCTCAATCTTCAAGATGTTTAGAATTTACCACTAAGTACTATCTTTTGTTTAAATGTAGTTCATACTCTTTTATGCTTGATGTGTAAAACCTTTGATTTTTCAGTAGAATGAAAGAATAGAATTTAGTAGACTAAAGATAGTTGACAAAGAGGGTGAATTTTAGTCATTACTCATTGATAGTCTGCCTGTGACAATGGTGTGAGCACAAAAACCCTAATTTTATCAATTTATCAGTGGTTTCTGTGGTTAACCACAGAAATTCTACTTCATATTTTCATCTTTGGTCTTCTGTAAATCTACCCCCTGAAACACTGAACAGTGGAAGTCTTTTAGTGGGTTCAATAAAATTACAAAAACTGAGGTTGGATACCGAGATGAGTATTTAAGAGTGTCATCACTATAAGGAAAATATTCTCTTACAGGCTTTTAGCAACAGTCAATCATTTGCTGAATTCTCTTGAACACTTATTTACTGAGATCAGTTAACCCATTTACATATTTTCTTTTCACCCAATAAAGCATAAAAAACATCATCAGGAAAGAAAGATTCTGAGGTGTCTTCTTTGGTGTCTCTGTGCAATTCTATTTCAAAACAAAGTGCATATCATCAGCTGGTCTCCCTGACACAAAATATTGAGCTTAAGTGCTCCTAACTTGTAAAGCAAAAACACACCCCCAGCAGAATCCTGTCTAAGTCTTCACTGATTCCCCACACAAGATTCCTTCTGTGGTTCTAAGCAGCACCTTTTTTACACTCACTGTGCCCATTAACATGCAGCAGTCTTCAGCTCCTTGCAATCCAACATAAGTAGTCCAGATTTCCAAAATCTCCTCTCTGCTTGTAGAGGTCCTGATGTGAGATTAATAACATTTCTTAAGGATCTAGCTGCACATTAAAAGGAATAGAAAAGATCTCTTCCCAGTGCTTTTTTCTGTTTAAGTGGGTAGGAGGAGCATCTTCTGGCTGAGCTGCAGAGTACTGAGCCAAGAGTAAGTTTTCAAAATGTAAGAGCCTGTTTAGGGTTTGAGTGCTGTCAAGATCATCCTCTTTCTCAGATAATTTTATGGAAGTGCAGAAGTATTTCGGGGTTGAAAGTCATTTCCCAGTATGAAATACAATAAAATGAGATTTGAGGGATACTATTATTCTGTTCAGTATACAATATATTCAATATTTTAAGCTCCTATGCTAGAATTCTCATAAATTATTCAAATGAAATTATTATGTTATTTTAAGTAGAAGATAAATGAATTACAAAGTATCCCCATTGTAATAGTGCTATCTTAAATATAATTTAAATATTTTCCTAATAGTAATAGTTGATTTATGATTATAATTACAGTTTATGTTCTTTTAAAGCTTTACAAGAAAGCTGAAATTTTCAGGTGACTGAAAATAGGATTGAATTATTAATGTCAAATAGAACTGTATACAAATTTCAGAGATATTCAGTGAATCCAATATATTATGTAGCAACAAATTTATATGGATCCATTGTAATGTATGCTTAAGAACATGAGCTGTATTGTCAGTTGGAGGGGGAGTTGTGACTGTTTTGTGATGACACCATCTACAGAAAATTACAGTAATTTCATGATTATAAGCCACACCTTTTTTATTGAAGAATCCAGCCTACCCCAGCAGTGTGGCTAATCATCAGGTGCAGCTTATTTATGGACAAATCCCAGTGAAATGCCAACCCAGAAGTGAGAGCCGGCCGGGGAGGGCACCTGGGGCTGCCTTTAAAGGCTTTGCTGGTCTATGAAAACTGTTTGCAACTTGAGCACCTGACACCAAACCCTGCTGGCGTGATTCTGTTACTAATTTGTTACTTTTTTACACATGGATCCTTCCTTAAAAAAAAAAAAAAAAAATAGAAAAAAAAAAAGGTGTGGCTTATATTCGGGGGCAGCTTATATATGGACAAATCCCGTGGTCTACCCAGCTACCCCAACGTGCAGCTTATAATCAGGTGCGGCTTATAATTGTGAAATTACTATAGTTCTGTTTTATAGAAGTCAATATATCTATTCCTGTTCTCACTGAGCATGAGGTCTCCAGTTAGGGTGTGTAATTGGTGTGATGGCTTGAGAAATAACAGCAATAGGTCCCAGAGAGTCATAAAACACTCAGCTCTCCTGCTTATCTCTAAACTGTTTCCATGGCCCTTGAAACATTTCATTAAGTCAGTAGTCATGCTTGAATTTTCTAAGTGGAGTAATTTTTACTGCAGTGAAGAAATTTTCCATAAACATTACAAAAATGTTTAGCAGCAATTTTTCTAATGGTAGTTTTCAAATAGTTCATCTATTTTTCCCTTGTCTGTTCATTTGTCCTTACTCTTAATTCCTTCTTCATCTTTCTCACTTAACTCCCACACACAGAGAAAGCCCAGTCTGCAGCACCTGAGGCTGATGGTTGTTCCAAATCCTCCACTGGAACTTTCTTTCCTTGTGGTTTTTCACTCTGATGATAACACTCAGAAGGGCGTGAAATGGACACTGGACATTGTTGCTCCAGTTCTGCAACTCTAGATCTTCTCATAAATACATTTCCATTGTGGATCAAAGGGGTTCAGAAAGGTCAGCACCCTTTCACCTACCGTGTCCTCCTAAATAGTCTCTTCTGGATCCACCCTGAACCAGAATGAGAACTTCATGTTGTTGATTCAGTTAACCACCCAATTTCCTAAATATAATTACAGTACTTCTTAATGGTTTTATGGCAATTAATCCTGGCAATAGCTTTTGGATAAACATGATCAAAGGGACATGACTATCATATTGTTCTTAGATACTTTAGAATACATCATTGCTATTACTTTTTAAAATTCATTTTCATCCCTTTATCATTCATCTTCAAATAAATTTCTTTTTTTCTGGAAATGCTGAAACTTCTGGGATCCAATACAAACAAACTTTGGACTTAGATGAGAAAATAATATAAGTATTTTCATGATTTTATGTATTTACTAGTTAATAGAAGCACTAAATACATTTATAAACCCTCAGATATGATATTATCCATATTTTTACAGGGACAAACCCATTCATCATTCATTGCAAATATTCTATTTCCTCAGCAACAAACTGGAGAAAAATACAAAAACTTTTCACAGTTTAATATACCATGAAACTCAATGCCGTTTAAGACTTTTATTTTATCACTTTTTTTGTTGTTTTTTTTTTTACTTGCAAAAACTGAATTAGATAGGTTTGAATAAATTTTTGCATATATAATAGCACTTACAAAAGCAGCAGTACCAAAAGAACCTTTTCCATGGAGAAGCAAACTGAAAGTAAATTACAAAATTATGGCAGATTCACAGTAAAATTACTAATTATGGATAACAGAAATAGAAACTGAATTAAAGAACTTACATACAAAATATGCTCATGCATTCATTTAGAAAACTCCTTAGTAAATGTTGTAGTTTTTACTGACGATGATAACAAATTTCAGGACCAGTATTTTAGGTGTGTTGCTGTTGTTTTTGGACTATAAAATTAAATTGTAGCTACTTCTCAAATGGATCTGACAGCCTAGCTATACTTATTTTCTTAGAAAATAATTCTCAGATAATTAACTAAAAAACTGGGCCAACCAGCTTAAGTGAGAGCAGGCCCAGGGAAGGCATTTAAATTAAGGATCCAAAATAAGGATCCTTATTATTAAATCAGGATCCGCAAATTAAGGATCCAAAATAAGGATTTTTACCATCTGACAAATGAGGAGAGGCTGAGAGAGCTGTGACCACTCAGCCTGAAGAAGACAGGGCTCAGGGGGGACTTATACATGCCCATAAATATGTGATTGAGCAGTAGAGGCAACAGAGACCGATTCTTCTCAGTGGTGGCAGCGACAGATGAGAGGCAATAGACACAAACCGAAAAACTGGAAATTTCCCTTATTAAATATAAAAATCTTTTAAAAAAATGGAGAGAGAAAAGAAAGTATTGACTACAAGAACAGGCTGCCTCAGAGTTTTTATGGAGTCTCCATCCTTGGAGATACTCAAAATTCAACTTGAGCCACTTGTCATGGATCCTGCTCCAAGAAAAGGCTTGGATCAGGCAATCCCCAGAGATGACTGCCAGGCTCATCCAGTCTCTGCATCTTTGAAAATACATCGGTGAGCAAAGGAATAGAAATAGGAATAGGAATGAATGCCTCTGTTAAACATTGCTCTGTCTCATGCTTAAGAGCCTCATCCATTTCATCTGTTTACTGGGAGGCTGCTGAGGTCATTAAAGGCAAATACAAACGGAGGGAGGAAAAGCACAAGAATTCTGAGTTTAGGTTGTGCCTGAAAGTTTTATATTCCTTTTTTACTTGGTGAATTCCTAACTGGCATTAGCAGCCATATACACAACAAATAGCATTTCAAAGTCACAACAAATAGGATTTCAAAGTCACAACAAAAAACAGGTGTCTGACAGCTGCGTTCAAAAAATGTCAAGTTAAACTTGACTGTCAATATAATAGCTTCCTGAATTTTGGTGATGCCAGTTGGATGAAAGATAAAGTTATGTCAGTGGTGGCTTTTTGAGGCTTCATTGAAATTACCAATCAGCTGAAACGTCTATTGACTGAAGCACCTTTAATTGTGACAATTATTTAGTCAGCTGATACACAGAAAGGAAGCATGTGCCTGAAAGAAGTGCAGAGATGAGGTTTAATTATTGCCTGGGAGATGCTGACAGTCTCTTTTTGCTGCACCATTCCTGTGACAGCTCCGTTGGCCAGCTCAGGAGCAAGCAGCTGCTTGTGTGAAAGCCAACGCTCAGCACACTCACCCTGGGCACTTCTCTTTGGAACCAGCTTCCAGACTAACTGAGCTGCTGGTCTGGACCTGTGTTCTGGACAGATTCCAGCAAGGCTTTGCAGTCTGCCAAATGTAATTATCCTCTACACTTTTAATTGGTTGTGATAATCACTTCCGGTCTTGTGCAGTTCTGTCGACTGTTGTTAATTGCTTCATTTTGTACCAGAAAATACTGTATTTCAGTAGAAAATGAAATTATTCTCCCCCCTCTTCCTCTCTTTCCCTCCTCCCGTCTCTTTGGATATATATGTGTGGATATTTATTAACACAATTTGTTCCTCTTATTACAAACTCCTGTTAAATAAAAACTGTAATGTAGGTTATCAGTTATTTATGATGTGTAGCTCACTAATTTTCGGATTCACTGCTTTCCCAAGTATTCAAAGAGAATGAAAGAGGAGAAATAGCTGATATCTCAGCTCTCCAGCAGAGTAGGGCGTGGAAGAAGTACAGCAGTGCTGTGGTAGAAGTACACCATAGCTGTGCCACAGTTACAGCACTTGTGTAGAAAATGCAAAGTGTGTTTTCTCACCTCTCTATCTCACCAGCCACTTCAAAATTTTTTAGGCCTCTGCTGATGCAACTGAAATTTAAAAGGCGCTTAGCAATACTGCAGTAATCTAGGAAACCCCTGTACATCTATAGAACACTTTCAGACAGGTTATATTTTTAATACAAAATATAATTAGAACAAAAGAGCAGTGAGGATGTACATATCAACCACTGATTTCCAGGAATAAATGTAGGGGAGGCTGGTAGGGAAAAGGTTTGTGTTATTTCAAATAAGATTGAAGCTGTATGCCTCCAACACAAATTAATATACAGAAAATTTACTATAGTGCTGGAGCCTGCAAGTCTGTTCTGAAGTTTGCCTCTGTTCTTCTTCCCAAATATATAATTCACTCACTGAAACCACATGTCTTGGCTTGAGCTTCTGCATAACCACTCACAATAGAGTCTCTAAAGTAATAATACTGATTTTGCTGGGAAAAAAACAAAAAAAAACCCAAAAAAAACCCCAAAAAACAGAATATGTCAAAATTCACATTCTTGGGTTGTTTTTTTCTTTTGTTCCTCTGAAACAGCATTGACATCGTGAACCTCATTTAGTTTGCTTTTTCATTGTTTACCATGACTGAAATCCCAGATGATATTGAGATGCCTGACTTTCAATTCAATCTATATTTACAGAGATAGTTGCTTAGACTGAGTTTAATATTAGATGCCTATTGCATTTGAGCATGTGAGCATAAATGTTCGTGGAAAAAAACCTTATAAATCATTATTTTATTCTAAAAGATATGGCATATTTTCTAGTAATCTAATATGCATTTGACAATAACTAGAAGTAGAGGCAAATTATTTTTCTAGCTTCTTGGTAACCTTATCTCATTTATGATTTTGGTTATAGATGTACAGCTAAGGGACATCAGAATACCTTAACTCTTCATGAACTAAGACATTTGCAGATCTTCTGTATTTTGTGAGCATCTTTAATGTGAGCAAAAATATAGAAAGAGATGCATCATTTTTCACATTTCTGAAGGTTAAATTTAGATTTTTAGAATCACCCTATTTCAGCAATAGTTATAAATGTTCCTCACTTACATATGCAGCATAAGTATGCAAGACAGCTGAATGCTATCTCATTTATGGTGCTAGAAAGAAAATGCCTGGAGCACATTTTGCAATATCAACTAGACTGAAGGGATTACTTGATTTGAAGAGAGATGTTAAAGTTTGCAATGTCCTAGTCATGTCAATGAGATATAACTTTTAGAGCTGAGATTCAAAGGTAATAAAAAATATGCAGGTTGCCATGCAGTATTAGATATCACTAAATACTGTCCAAGATAACCGTGAAGAAATTGCTAAAAACTTTTTGACTTTAAAGTCATGTCAAAAATTGTTCCCTAAATTTTGACTTCTGAACATGTAAGACAGTTGTAATTCTTTTTTCTACTATTGAATACTCACCTGCAAGTCTTCTGAAATGATGTTTTATTGTTCTGTACCATTGCCCTTCTTGTGGCACGTAATGAAAGTGATGCCATCCGATGTTGCACAAGTGCTGAGTATAACGTTAATAAGCTAATGACCTTTATATATCTTGCTGATGACATTTGGTGTCAGATTGTTTCCACTTATCTTGGTTAATGGGTAATTCAGATTCAGCATGGAAGAAAATGTCATGCTTTGAATACAGTTTGAAGGCTCACCGTCTGAATGGGTCTATTCCTCTCTGTCACTGGAATTTATCAAATTTTCAGGTACATGACTTCTCATGACAACTATTTAAAAAGCTCATTAACACTAAATATAGTTGATACATATGAGAAACTCCTCATCCAACATTTCAGCCTCTTTTTATGAATTAGCATATGGAGATACGAGTTAATGTTTTAAAGAACATTTCACCTCAGAACCACTTTCGTCTGAGTTCATTGTGAATATTATTAGGTCTGCTATAGTCTTCTCCCTCTGAGACTGAAGATAACGCATAGGAAAAAAATATTTCTTTGCTATAATCCTTCTGTTTAAAAATGATAGGGAGACACTGATGAATTTAGTGCCATTCATGTTCTCTGAACTAGAAGTCTCTAAATTATAAAGTATCATATAATGTCTTTTTTAAGAAAAAGAATATTCTTTTGAACAAAGAAGGAATAAATCTTTTAAAGAAAAGCATTATAAGGCACCCAATAAAAAAATGGAGAAATGCATCCCATATTCTTCAGTCCCATGCAAATAAGGACTTGGTCATGCACTTTATTTAAGCTTTCTGTAGTAATGAATAAAGGAACATATCTTCCCCTTTCTGTATCCCAGCTTATATTTGTGGTTTTTAAAATACATTAATGTGTCAGTAATCATTAAGATAATCTTTGTCTTCATGTGAGCAGCTGCTGAAAGATTTTAATTTTGGTCTTAATCAGGGATATATTCTATATACATGAAAGATATAGTCATTGGATATATTTTATATATATGAGGGAAGCTTTGCTTCTCAAAAACTCTCCCAAGTCTTGGGAAGCAGTCACAAAATTTAGCCCGGCTTAGTTAATTAACACTAGCAGTGTTAAGCTCTGACTGAACTGTGTAAAATACTCAAGAATTTATCTTGTAAAGATGCCTTATTTGAGGATGATATTTTATCAGTATTTACATCTCTATCTTCATACCTAAATGATGCAGCTAACATCAATTGAAATGGAAATTCCATTATTAAAATACTGGAGACATCAACCAAGATGCAAGAAGTTCTGGTAGACAAATATTGTGTTACTAGAGAGGTCCTATTTTTGATGGAGGGAATGATAAACTTTTGTGAAACTTTTCTAATTCTGAAGGAAGTAATAAAACATGGACTAGAAAAAGAAAGCCCAAACCATGAGGAGAATTTATACTTCTTTTGCTTTGTTTTTTTTTCTTTCTTTTGCAATTGTTTGATATGCACTAAATAAGTGTTTTGTTGTGGCAAAGGATACTTAGAGGCGCCACAGCTGACGTTCAGACCTTTAGTGAAGCTGCAGCACATATTGAGTATTAATGGGCTTTGAGAGATGGCTGAAAATCACAATTTTGTTTTTAATTTGAGGAGTTTATGTGGAATAAAATTTCACTTGAGAGAGTTTACTTATTTTTCAAATTAAATTCTTGCTGAAAGCAAGGACCTATTTCTCATTGAAGTTCTGTCAGACACTGCCAATGAAACCTTTGGAATACCCTAGGATGGCATTTCATATAGTCATCACCAAAAAAACCCACACTTTAAATGTTATGATTTTGTAAATGTGAAGATTCATTACAAAAATGCTTATGAGATCAAATGAAAAACGTGGTTTATAGGAAAATGCAGGTGGGCATCAAGTTTTGTCTTATTATGCATAAAGTCTGCATACAGGAAAATAAAAGGGTCCAGCCATCTCAGATAAAGTCGGATCAGGGGTGTTAAGTGGTAACAAAATCTATCATAGTCTGTTGGGTAAACCAAAACAAGAAGCAAAGCAATGAGAAATAAATTATATGAAAGTAAAAGCCTGAGGTTTTTTAGCTGAAGTTTCTATTAAATATTTGTAACAGGACAACCTAGGTATTTGAAGGATAGAACACTACTTGTTATCTGTGCTTTTTTAAGTGCTGCTAATGCCCTTGAAATACGTAGAAAAAATGTTTTACTTTTTATCAGTGAACAATAGTTATACAGTAACACAGAACAGAATAAATTAGTAAATATTTCTAAATGCAAATTGATAGATATAAGTTCTTGTGCCTTACATGCTTACTTGGTGTATGTTTTCATTTTAGATTTGTCTAGAATCTTTATTTGCGGTTTGTGTAAATCTTTGATGTTGCATTCCCCTAAACCCAACGTGTTGCCTTCCAGTCAGAGATCTGACCAACAGGAAGACAGGGTCCTGTTACAGACCTCGACCCCCCCCACTGCCCTCTGGAAACCTATATAAACCTGGAAACCGTATGTCTCTTCCTCTTTTCCCCTTCGTTCCCTCACGAATAAAATCTTGGAACTGAGCCAACAAGGAAAGGGCCGCTCTCTGCATGATTATTCATAGCACAGCATATTCCTATTTCTAATTAGCTAGCCGAGAATATTGGAAATAGAGAAAATAGCTGTAATTCTCCCTGAAGAAAGTTTCTTTGGTTGTTTGTTTAGATGTGAACTACCTGACCAGAGATGACTGGTCAGATGGCAACATCAATTTTTCACTCAGAAACCAGACTAAGTCATTGGGAAGTTGAATGATCTCTGAGGTTTAAAAAGCCAATTTCTGACCATTTTAGCCAGTTAAATAAACTGGATATAGGAATATAATAACTGGCATTACAGAATGCTTGTTCATGCCGAAGTAAAACAATTCAATGTAATCAGACAGATGATTGGTGAAAAAAAGGAGGGGGGTCAGCAGAACTGCCGTCTTGACTTCTGGAGGGAAGTCTATTTAGAAGACTGTTTGACAAAGTCCCTTTAGAGGTAGTCCTGAAGGCTAGAGGAGCCCGGGAAGGCTGGACAAAATGGAAAATTTCAGGGGGCAGGAGTGTCTGTGTGATGAAAAGTGAGATGACAGAGAAGATTGGCTTGACTGAATGGAAAGATTTGGCTGGAAACCAGCTGGAATTCAGGGAACAAAAGGAAGAGAGTTGACCACCTTTGGAAGACGGGGAAGGCCATTTTGGAGGATTACAAGGATGTCAGGAGGTTAGGAAGGAATAAAATCACAAAGGCTGAGACCAACTACAATTTAATTTGGCTATTGTCATAAAGGGCAATAAAAATATTTCTATAAAATACATTAGCAACCAAAAGAGGGATAAGGAGAGTCTTCATCCTTTGGGTGTGGAGTGAAACATAATGAAAAAGGAGAAGGAGGAGACTGAGATGTTTAATGCAAGTCCCACTTGACTCACCTGATCTCTTTCTATGACAAGATGATCCACTTATTAGGTAAAGGAGCAGCTGTGGATATTGCTTCCCTGGCTTTAGAAAACCCTTTGATATAATTTCCAGCAGCATTCTGCTGCTCATACTTGCAGAGGTGCCCACTTTCCTAGATAAACACTGACTGGATGGCTGAGCCCAGAAATTGGTGGCAGACCGAGTTACACCCAGCTGGAGATGGACTTCAGTGGTGTTCCCCAGAACTCAGCACTGGGGCCAGTCCTGTTGAATCTGTTTTGATGATCTGGATGAGGAGATCCAGGAGGTCAATTTGCAGATGGCCACAAGCCAGGCAGGAGTGTTGATATCCTGGAGTGTGGGAAAGCTCTGCAGAGGGATCTGAAGAGGCTGGGTTGACCACAAGCCAGGCAGGAGTGTTGATATCCTGGAGTGTGGGAAAGTTCTGCAGAGGGATCTGAACGGGTTTGGTTGTCAGACTGGAGCAAATTGCTTGAGTTTCAATGAGGTCAAATGCTGGATCCTGCACTTGGATCTTAGCAATCCCAGATGATGCTCCAGGTTTGGAGGAAGAGTAGCTGGAAAGATGCCCCAAGGAAAAGGTCTTGAGAGTGCTGATCAACAGCAGCTGAACGTGAGCCAGGTGTGCCCAGGGGGCCAGGAAGGCCAATGGCACCTGGCCTGGGTCAGCAATAGTGTGGCAGCAGGACCAGGACAGGGATTGTCCCCTGTGCTCCACACTGGTGAGGACACACCTCAAATCTTGTGTCCAGTTTTGGGCACCTCACTACAAGAGAGGCATTGAGGGGCTGGAGAGAGTCCAGAGAAGGAGAAGTGTCTGAATCACAAATGTTGGGAGGATTGCCTCAGGGAGCTGGGGTTGTTTAGTCTGGAGAAAAAAAGAGTTCAGAGGAGATATCACTCTCTACAACCATCTGAAAGATGATTGTAGCAAGTCAGGGGTTGGTCCCTTCTCCAAGGCTGAAAGCAATAGGACAAGAAGAAATGGTCTCAAGTTGGACCAGGGGAAGTTTATATTGGATATTAGGGAAAAAATTTCTTCATGGAAAAGGGATTATCAAGCACTGGAACAGTTTCCCAAGGAACTGGTGGAATTACCATCCCTGGAGATATTTAAAAGACATGTAGGTATTGCACATAGGTTCAATGGTGAAGACAGGTTGCTGGATTAAATGTTGGACTCAATAGTCTTAGTAGCCTTTTCCAAACTTAACAATTTTGTGTTTATGAAAAGATAAAAACAGAGATAAAAAGGACAAGACCTCTTCCATGAATCTTTTTTAACACTACCAGAAGTCTAGAAGTAGTCTTGAATGATGGTCCATCAAAATTTCTCTCCTTCAGATAGCCTGCACTGTATTATTTTTTTAAGAAAAATATATTTTTCTTTGAGTTTCTAATTGGAACTGGAATTTAGCTGTTGAATTTATGAATGCTTGTCAACTTGGATCCTCCTCATAACTTACAAAGCCATATTTCTAATAATTCTGTGACTTGATGGTCATTTATCATTTCCTTAATCTTTTTATCAAGAGTGGCTGAAAATAAATATATTCTCTGAAAGGTTTTAGCATATATTTTCTGATCTTTGCTTCTGGCATGCAAAGATCACTCTACTTTTATCTATTTCAAAAAAGTAATTCCAAATGCCAAATTGCTGTCTTCAAGAAGTCATAGGGGGATATATGATCTGTCATGTTCAGGTCATGAGTTTAAATTCACACAGGTCAATTGCATCTGAAGATCATTATTATCTGTAACTCACTGAGATAAGAAACTTGTACTACAGTAGTTTTGGTAAATAAATAAAGTTTCCATTACTGTTATTCCACACTTTTCATCTTCTCTGAAGTTATTGCATCCATGTCAGAACCTAAAACTCCTTTATTTTTGCAGTTCTTTATGCAATCTGTCTTTCTGACCCTTGAGTTCCAGACATCTCTGAATAATGTATGGTTTTGCTTGCTAGACCTCAAACTGAGTTAAATGCCCCTACAGTGCTTTTGATCGATTAGGGGCTGGCATGATCAATGTCACAAGGTAAAGCACAGCCCCTTCCTGATTAATGAGTTTCAGGTCTCATACTTCCTTTGGAGGAGCAAAGTTCAAAGCTGCAAGCATTATGCGTATTCAATAGCTACAAGTAAAAAAACCCCAACAAACCAAAACAAAGAAAAGAACACTAACAACACAAACATAAGAACAGGCAAAAAACACACCCAAAATGAAGCAAACAAGCAAAACCTCAACAACCTAAACAAAACTGAAAAATAATTTTGAAAGAACATATACTTAAAATCCACAATTTTCCCTCTACATTATATAATTTTTTAAGTTGTTCAGATTTTGAAGCTATTGGGAAATTGTTCTTGAAGTCTCAGTTTGTTGTTCAAACTGAACGCAAATTAAAAAAGGAATCATTAAAAGTAAAGGAGCTGTTTTTGAGCTCATTGAAGAACAAAATGCTGTTAAAATAAGTAAGAGCAACAATCGAGTCTTCTGCATCTCCTTTCATCATCTGAAAGAAGTTGTTAAGTTACATACTTAACATATGTCGTATAGAGCAAAGTAGCATGATGTGTTTTTATTATTGCTCTAGTTTGACAACTGAAGATGGAAAGGAAGAACTAACAAATTGAAACAAGACAGAACTGATGCTCATGTATCCTATCAAAACTGATTATTATAGAAACTCATTAGTGTAAGAATGCAGTAGCTTGTATGTGTATATGTATTGGTATATTCTATATAAGTAAAAGTGAGATTTGGTAGGGTTCACATACTGTTATTTCTCATAATTTTCTGCTTCCTACTAACAGAGATCATAATATTTTTCTTATTTTTTTTTAATTTTTATTTTGAATTCCTAATTTTCAAGTTCATTGTGTTAAAATCCCACAACACGTT